>JAGXCT010033946.1:617-21575 GCA_022495035.1 Philopotamus ludificatus
GGTTTTACATGAAACCTAGTCTGGGGGGCTGCAAGGTTTCATGTAATGATAAACCAAGCTAACATGCACGTGTATTTATCTGTGGTCAAATAGTACATTGATGCCAAGTGTGAGCCGTTCACGCCAAAAGGCGTGAACGGCTCATAGCGCTTGGCTAAAAATTCACGCCAAAAGGCGTGAACGGCTAATAAAGTGATAATAACGTATGTATCCTCTACTCATTTCGCTATGTGAAGCAAACTGTAAGTATCTCGGTACATTATCTCTAACTCAAGGTTTGATACAATATTTTTCTTGTCCGTCTTAATATTCTAAATATCAACAAACATCAAGAAAATGAAGAAAAACAGCGACCTTATAAAACGTATTTTAACCGAGCCGTGCCGATGGGGGTATATTGGATACCCCAAGTCTTTGCGTCGTCACCTCAACCTTTGTAACTCTATCCACCTAACTGATGCATCTGTACATCCACATTTCGAAAAATTATAACCATTTTATCGCCTTTTCTGTGAGCAATACCTTTCCTTTGTATAGAATGTCGGAGAACAGCATCTCACCAACCACATTTTCGGAGTTGGATATGTCCACAAATATTTTTTATCATCCAGATAAATGTTGTCCTGGACTTTTTATAGTTTTGACACATGGCTGATTTAACTTATCATCCTACGCGCATTGTTGCGGAAGTTTTATAGCACCAAGAAACGCAAAAAGCATTGGGCAAACATAAATAATAAGCTTGTTGGATTGCATCAAAAAAATGTTATTGTTTGTGTTGTTCATGGCATTGTTCATTTAACCTAACCGTGCCTATTTTTTATTTTATTCGAATAACTCTTATAATATCAATCCTACATGTCACAAACCTTTTGTATTTGTCTAAAAGTGTGGAAACATTAAATATTATAAAGAATCATTGCATTTTATTGTCTGCAATTGCGAAAAAAAAATCAACAATATTCGTTTCAGTTACCAGGCGCGCGATGTGTTTTCTCAATCGCATCCGATACGATGTGCCGAGTGCGAGTGATACATGCAATTTACATGATTATTTATTAGTTAAAAATCCAAAATATCGATTAAATTCTTAGAATAATTCATTTTTAAAAATATAATCAAGATGATGGTGAAGAATTCATCAATATCTTGAAATACTTGGGTTATCTGAAATACCCCCTTCGGACGACGTGGTAGTTTTCGAGCCACCGTGACAGATGGGTTAATACTAGTTGTGATGCCTCTATTCTTCCGGATGTTGGACAGTTCAAGCATAATAATACTTGATGATCTCATTGTGCTCAACCTATTATAAATTATTTTAAAAATAAAATGAGTTTTTCACTATCTATCTCAACTTCAGTCGAATAATTCGATACTGAAGAAGTAAAATAATACAAATCGATGCTATATTTTGTGAAGATAATCCTGATAATCCTTCGATTATTTTACGAGGATTTAATTCTAAAATTGACATAATTACCCGATTCTTGGCACATCACACTATCCGTGAATAAAATTATGATTGATGATGATCTACTAAGGCTTGGATTTTGAATGAAAAAAATAATGTAAATTTATTCGAAAATTTGCGGAGTCGTTTTAAAAATTTATCAAAATTATGCCAATGGCCGAATATTGAGTATCTTGAATCCAACACAATATCGCTATTTAATAAATAAGTCCGATTGTAATTTTCGACCTTATTCTTGTGTATGTAATACTCATCATTCAGTCGATATATAATAACGTAAGCATCTGATGGTAGTATACGTCACGGACAAATGTACAAATACGATTCAAAAGCTCCTCGTAAGTGTTCCATCGTAATAATACTAAATATTGATTCCATTTTGTAAACGTTGTTACATTATATTCTATTAATATTTTTTTCTTCATCGTCAGTCCGTATGTCATATAGTGATTTGTTTACATTAATTTTTAACAAATGCTTCTATTGAAAGAGTGTCTATTCACTGGCAGAGTGTTGCATCATATGTACATGTCATAAGCGAAATTGTGAAATATGCCAAGTGTCGAATGCCATGTATGCCTATAAAATTGTGCATTACTCGGATTAAATGTTTGCACACAAAAAACAAAGACCGTGATCTTGAACGAGCCGGCTAATTCAATTTTCGCCAGCTAACAAAAATGACCTTCCGGATGTAGGTGGACACGAAAGTAATTTTACAACGATTTGTTTACTTTAAAAACCAGCTCCGATCACTTTCTTTTCTCATTCGCCTCGAAAAAAAAAAGCGGTGACATCCAATTCTTCTGTCGCCGATCATCTCTAATGGACGACACCGGTAAAACTGGCTAGAATCACGTAAAAATTGGCTCAAAGTACTAAAAATCGATCTGCAACAGTGTGGGCGAGAGATCAACGCCGATATGCAATCCGTTTTCGTTTTTAATATTAGGTAAATAATATGCACTCTCTTCAAATATTTACATAAACCGGCGATGGACATACTTAGGCCACATTGGAAAATTTCACTGATAGTTGCAGTTGACAGAGATTTCAACTGATTATACAAATTAAACTTCAAAACGGTGTCATCGTTAAATATAAATAAAATAAAAGTATCTAATATTGTTAACACATTTGCAAAGAGGCGAATCGCTGAAAAACATGCACCAAAATTTGATGAAACGTCGATCTTTACAAAAAAATCATAACTCTTTTATTAATCAAGATATTGAGCCGAAAACTAGATAGTTAATGTAAAAAAAAATGATATCTTATAGCAGGTGTCACTAAACATTTTAGAAACTTCAAAGTCATTAGCCTTTGGGTCACTGGGATAGGCCATAATTTTTATTATCCATAACAGCTGTTTTCATAGCTCCGAATGTTGAGAAATAAATAAAAGAGAACAATTACGATATGACATCAATAAGAATTTATTCATCAAAAATAAAACTAAGTATCCTACCGATAAGAAAATATTATAATAGATACATAGTATCGGCTGACGAAAAAACTTTGCAGTAAATATTAAACGTTAAATAATTGGGGCAATTCTAAACACACTCTTTCTTGTAAAAGAGCCATAAAATATTTCGAATAAATGACTTTTTTAAATGAAAATCCAATGTCTGAATATTTTTGTACTGCTACAACTACCAAGTACCTAACCGAAAAAAAAATATTCGAAAAAACGAATCGTTATAAAAGTTACAGCCGATTAAACGCGTAGTATCGGCTAGCGTGTGATATGCGCGCCCCGTACATACACAAAAACGCTTTGGACGTGAAATCCACGACCCCCGTAGCCAATGAGTTAATTTGACGTTCGACGTTCGAACATTTAACGTTCGTTTAATCTCTTAATTAGTGTTTCATTGACTTGAAAATATCCAGAGAAGCGAGATCTGGTCAGTACTATAAATTTCCCATACGGTTTATTTTACGGATCCCTTCAAAATTATCCCCCATTGTTATCATGGGAGCATGGGGAATGCAAGCTTCTGCGAGAATTCTTCAATTCTTTGCAAGGAATCAGATTTCATCAATATCTTCAAAAGGTCGGCATCGCCCGATGGGGTCTATGTAGTATAAAAATGAATATGTTTTTACGTTTTTCAAGGGCCTAAAATAACGTAATAAGAGAAACCACAGATTCGGGTTAGAAAACAAATTGGTTTGGTACATATTTTTGTGCTGGTTTAGAGCTCTTTCGATCTTATAAATCGATAAGAATGTAGTTTAGTCTTGTACGTTTTCAATATATTAAAGTAGCTTTTGTGACCCTCAATATGCATCATAGCATCTGCTTTTTCTGGATTGAATGGATTAAGTTTACCTCTTCTTCACCAGATAGTTTTGCGTGGATGCGACTTTCCACTATATCATTGATATCCATAACTTCAGAGTTTAAAAGTTTAAGTTTCTGTAGGAAATTTGTTCCCAGCCATCAATACCATTGTTGCCGTAATATCTTCTATTGGTGTTTCTGGCCATGCCCAATTTCATCCCATACCTCAACAGTGTAATGCATCGCATCTAAAATATGTACCTTAATTTTTTTAGGATCTTATCGTTCCAATTTTAATAATAATATTTGTACCAGATTTTAGCGGTAGTAATTATTTCCAAGTCCAATGGCTGCAGATTCTCTAGTACAGAAGAGAGTGAGAATAATTTTATATTAATCAGTGTTAAATTTGTTGGATGAGCAGGACATCTATCTAAGAATAAGATTTTTTTATTTTATTTTTCTTTTCGTTGAAATTTTTCTACTAATTCATGTGTGAGTTTAAATGACGCGCACACGGCGACATCCCGCCGCAGACTGAGGCATACCGTAGTTTCATAGTTTGCGTCACATGTGTCCCCAGTACGGTTTCTCGCTCGCATCCGGTACAGAGTGGATAAAAACGCATATTTCTGTTTTTATTTTTTTTTTCGCTTTTTGGAGACAATAAAAGTCAATGATTATTTATAATATTTATTCTATAGACTTTTTTAGACAAATACAAAAAGTTTGTGACGTATAGGGTTTATATTAAAAGAGGTATTCGACAAAAACTTAAGGACTCAAATAAACCCCGTCGGCACTGGCTAGATTAAGGACGTCTTTTAAATTATTATGACCCGATTTTAAGTGAAAAATTATTAAATATAAAGAATATTACTATAGAGTAATATAGAGTATAAACTTAGTTTAACCGAGCCCCTGCAAAAAACTACGACAAATGCTATATTTGTAAAATAATGGTTTTCTTCATAGTATCCCTAATAAATAATAATTGCAAAACTTTACTAGCATTTGATTCAAAGATTTCTCTTATATTCGGGTTATGATTCAATCGAAGTGTCTTATGAAATTTCCTTCAATATTTTCGGCTCTGTGGTTTATCAATTTCCAATAATTATTTATTTTCAAAGAATTCATCTAACTTTCTATTCTCTCTATTGACCTTCCAAATATACAATTCCATCGATAACATTGTTTGATTAGATACTTTATATTATATTTTATTGATTATCTGCAAAAAAAAATGATTAATATTGAAAATGAGTTTAAAATAATGTCCAAAAGTTAATTTGTGATTAGTTTAAGAAAATATTAAATTAATATTTCTAATCTCAATATATAAATTGGTATAATTCACGAAAAAAATATTGTGTTTAACTTGAAAATACATTAGTAAAATATACAAATGAATAGAAAATAATTATATGCTTCATTTTATTTATGTTCGATATTTCACAATGGGGTTTTTGCTTTCACCAAAGCTTTCACCCTTCTAGATGTTTACAAATATACTTTTTCTAAATATTCTTTAGAAATTTCATTGATGCAAATATCATCACTGTTTTATCTATCGTTTGTTCTATTTTAAGATTGTTTTTTAAATAGACGCGGTGAGATATTTGCTCAATTATTTTTTATGAGATTCGTCTTAGGACTCTTTGGCAAATAAAATATTCTAAATTTTATTTTTTATTTTAATTATTCGATATTAAAATAATATACGTCAATGATTTTTAGAAAATTGATCCGAATATCCCCGCCGAATTTTCCCGAAGGATGAACTTTGAATATGTTAATTATTCGCCTATTGATAAAACCTCATGCAAAATATTTTATTCTATTCCTTAGCTTTGACACTCTCAAACAACATTATTAAATTACTAACCCCATAAGCCGTGATGGAAGAGAGAATTTTACGCTAAGCACAACGCATCCTTTGTTGAATTTTTCGCATTTCCTTCGGCGAGACCTCATTAATCCTCTGAATAAATTGAATTTGCTCTCATAACTAAATATTATATTTTTCCTTCCTTTTTCACTCAAATTTAATAGCTTTTTGCCTATTGATATTGAAAATTCGCATTTTTTTTATGTCATCGGTTTGAGAATGACTCTTATTTCAATTTTTTTTAGAATCTCTTGCTGATAAAAAATATTTTTTTTAAGAAAATGCCATAAATATTTTGATCTTCAGAAGTATTTGAAAATCTTGTTTCTCTAGTTCAATTAAAATTAAAAAAAATATCCAGTTGAATAATTAAAATACATTTTTAAAAAAGCTAAAAAAAATCGACTCATGTTCAAAATATATTTTAGTTAACAACATGAACCAAGTTTTTTTTAATTAATTAAAAAAAAATAATGTCTTTTATTGGATATCGGATATCAGATCAAACCCTATAGATCAGTGGTTCTTAACCTTGTTAGAGGTACTGAACCCCACCAGTTTCATAGCGCCTTCACCGAAACCGTATATCATACGTAGTATCATTTTTCATAATATTGTACAATAAGTCGGGGTGTGTGTTTTAACCTCCGCCGAACCCGGGAGACTGACTCACCGAACCCCTGGGATTCGATCGAACCTAGGTTAAGAACCACTGCTATAGATGCTTCTTATTAATTTTTCCAATAAATACCTCTTTTAACCGATTCATGACGGCCCGAAAACAACTTCGTCGCCCATGTTGATGAATTCTTAATCAATATGACTTAAAATGTTAAAAAATGGATTATTCTAAGAAAAAAATAGTTACTATGCTTAATTTGCTCGATATTTTGATTTATTTACTATTCAATATGACGCACATCATACCGGATGCGAATGAGAAAAAACATCACGCTAGTGCCGAACCAGAAGCGAATATTGATGTTTTTTTTTAATTCATAATATTTATTCTTTAGACTTTTTTAGACAAAACAAAAAGTTTGTGACATGTTGGATTTATATTAAAAGAGTTATTTGAGGAAAATAAAAAAAAACTTGGGGCTAACACTATAAAGTCCACGGGGTTACGCGATTTGTGTTAAAAAAAAAATTAAATATGACCCTCACTGAAAAGGATTGAGATCTCTGAATTATGGTCGAAAGTAAAAACAACACATTTGTTGTGTGATCGGCCACTAACGTTTGAAAAAAACATAACACAAGCTGTGTGTAGTCGCCCACTAAGCGTTGGCGAAACGATCGCACACATGTTGATGACACACATGTTGTGTGATCGGACTGTATAGTGTTTAATTGATTATATCGGCACGTCTAGGTTAAAAGCGGTTAACCCTGAGCCTTCGAAGTTGAAGTCTTCGAAAGCTCTGGATTTGAATAAAGTTTAATATGCGCCATGTGCACTGATTCGTCAATTGGTTTTGCAATATTTGCATCAATGAAATATTTATAGAGTTTAGAAGACATATATTCAAATTATAAATTTAAAAAAATCGAGATATTTTAATTCGTTTAATATTAATCGAACAAACGATTTTAATTCTCCTCATTCGAAAACGAAATGTTAATTGAGTTCTGGAACTAGAAAAGGTTCGTATTTTTCGCGAAAAAATTGTATTATTAATAAATTCAGTATTCAAATTCCGTAATTTACTGAACAACATTATACATAGATCAATAAAACCGTTTATTCTACCAATTTTGCATAACATTACCTTAAAGAATATATTATTATTATGTTGAAATTTTAAATTTTGGCCATAAGCAACATTTTATCGATCATAAATTACGAGCTTGCTCCATATTGAAATATAGACGCATATATATTTTTCCAATTAAGTATTTTGCTGATCACAACCACTTGCCTAAGAGGCTAAATATTCAAAAATGACCTCTTGACATGAATTCCATATTTGAACTTTTAAATATTTCGTAATGTTTCGCCAATTTCGCACTGACCGCAGATAATCCTTTGGCAAACTTTATTGCCCATATTGATTTCACTGTTAGTTAATAGATTTAATTGGGCAATTAAATATCGAAAAGGGTGATCGTTTGAACTCCTGACCCCCGGACTCCCAGTGGTCATTCGGCGTTAATGGCTGAAGATTATGGCGGGAAAAAAACGTGTTTTACTAATCGCGTAATCAACGGTGGATACATTAAGATATTATAATTGTTAGATGCGTAAACATGTTTTATTTGCCGTATGTCCACAGTGAAAGTGTTCATGACACGCTAAAATTTTATTAGCCATAAAAACAAACGCTTTTAAAAATGAACAATTTTCGAAAAATTAAATAAAGCCGACATACATGTAAATATTATTTATTTTGCGCGCACGTATAAATTTGGCAATAAAATTTCTCGCGAAATTATTTATGTGTATGCCAGGTATCTCAAAGCAATTAACTTGTATGTCGTATTTAAAATCACCTTGAAGTTTACTCAATACAAAGGTTACCCTCGTATAACCTTAAAGTTCGAATTTTTTTCAACTCTTCCTCTTTTGACTCAACGTATCCTTCCTGCTCATCATAGACTCTTATACATCTGAGTCATGATGATTCTGGTCAAGAATCATAGACCACAGTAGCTTTATTATTATTTCGTATAACACCTCATTCTGATGATTATGATTCGAAACTAAATATGAAAAGTGAAGAGCCCTGTCCAGATACTTGGTATTTTATTCATCTACTTTCAGAATTCTACTATTTTTCTTCGTAAACTAGTTCTATTGCCTACCATTCTTTGATTGGTTCGGCCTGTGTTTATATCCTATCATATGCACCCAATATATTCATCTAAATGCAATATTGCTGGTGATTCTAGTGTCATTATCTTCGAGAGTCAGAGAGGATGAGAATGATGCAGCAAATTAAAAATAAACCAAATAATTTACTTGATTTAGCTGTAGTTGCCAGTGGCGTACGGTGTGTAGTACAGTATGTATAAAAAAATACAGTTTATTTTGTAATGAATTTTACTATTATTTATACATTAATTCTTTACGTTTTTTAAACGTAAATAATTAAATGCGAGTATTGTATTAAACAAATGTGATCGAGTAGACGAATGTGCTGCGACTTGACAGCACGCCTTCGGTCGTTAAACTGCATACAAAAACATTAATTTCGCTCGCTGAGACCATACGCTCACATAGGCGACGGTACTGTATACGGTTGCGGACGTGTATGGTCGTGCAGCGGTCATAGCGAACGCCTTGCCCAATACATTCACGTTCGTATACGTTATCCTGCCGGCCGATTACAAATATACTTTAAATATTTAATATTCATCGTCATTATCGTACAGCCTTGGCCTCATCCAAGACCCTTCTCCATTTTATCCGGTCTGCTGCCACGCCCCTCCATCTTCCCGTAAGTTTCAATGATGCAGTGTCCCTCTGTAGACAATCCAACCACCTCAGCATTGGTCTTCCTTTCCTTCGGGGACAGGAAGGCTTGTTAACCATAATCCTATTCGGTGGCTGACTGTCCCGCATCCTTGACACATGACCGGCCCACCGGATTTTGGCCACTCTGGCGACAGCTGTGATGGTTATATACTTGTATAGTTGGTACAGCTTCTCGTTGCTTCGGATACGCCACTCCCCATTGTCGAATACAGCTCCAAATACGGTCTCAGAATTCTCCTCACCAGGATGTCCAGTTAGTCAGAGCCCATCATTCATATCCGAATGTTAGGACGGGCCTGATGAGGGTCTTGTAGAGCTTGACTTTGATCTTCTTTGAGAATCTCGGCCGCAGACGCTGTTGATTGCAGATTGTCCAAAGTAGCACCGGTATGCCAGCATGGTTCTTCTTCGTACTTCATTCGTACTAAAATCGGTTTCATTATTATTTGTAATACCTGAGCCGAGGTATGTGACTTCCTGGATGGCCTTGAAGCAGTACTTTTCGACTTTCAAAGGTTCAATGATTCGTTCTCGGCGGTTGTGGATGTAGTTTGTCTTGGTCTCGTTGATCCTTGGTCCCAATTGTTACTATTATTATTTTTATTATTTAAGTGGCCTATTAACCCTGTGGCGGGTCTTTGCCACTTGGAGGAGACCTCCGTCTCAACCATAATGGCATGACTATGATGGGCGTTCTCCAGGTTATCTTGGCTCTTCAAATACGAGTCATGTCACCAGCCACAAGCCCAGCTGTCACTTGTAGATTGTAACAATAATAATCAGACGAGGTTAGGTTAGTAATAAAAATCTATTCTGCCACGCATTCGGGAGGACTTTGGTGAAGAAGGCGAGTTTCATTCCAATAGGACGAAGAACCTCCACACTATCATCGCGATGTAAAATAAAATATTCCAAACAGATGACTTGGACGAAAAGATCCCAAAAAATACCCTGGCTATTTCCCAGACTTGACGCCACAGGGCTTTTTCTTATGGGGATACCTTAAAGATAAAATCTACGCCAGAAAACCGACGACACTGAAAGAATTAAGAGACGCAATTTAGCAAGAATGCGCCACAACACCAAATAAAATGTTTTTTGAAGTTTGGGAATCAATAGCCCACCGCAGTAAATTGACCAGGACGATAATAATTAAATATTAATTATATGCGTATACATTTTTTTGGGTCAGTCTGTATAGTCTAAATAATTACCCTTCTACTGAAAGTAGGGCAAACATTTAAAAGAATAAACTACATACGTTCTCTCTTATCTCTTTATCTAAATTACAAAAAATAGATGTTTAAATTCTATTTTAGTCACGGCGGCTCGAGAACAACCGCGTCGTTCGAAGGGGGTCTATCATAGACCCCAAGCATTTCAATCCGCTAAATTGACTGCTTCATAATTTGGTGGATATTTTAGATATTTCAACTTATCGATATGACGCGTAAATGACAAGCGTACTCAGCGATGTTTCACAGCAGAATGAGCACTCGCAGCACGTGTCACTCGCTCATCGTACCGGATACGTACGCGCGAATCAGCCGCGAATATTGTTTTTTTTAATTCGCAATTGCGAACAAAGTACAATGATTATTTATAATATTTATTCTTTAGAATTTTTAGACAAATACAAATAGTTTGGGACATAGGGTAGGATTTATATTAAAGAGTTGTACGAGAAAAATAAAAATTAGGTTACCCAATACGGCACGGCTAGGTTTAAAAATTTAGAAAATAATAATATGCAATGATTTTGAATCAATTTTATTTTAATTATTATATATAAATATTTAATCCAAATTATATTTTTTCACTTTAGGAAATACCATATTTTACCACAATTTAGGAAATACAGACAACCCTCCTATAGCGCTCCCTATAATAAAATAACGGGTGCGGCAGTACCTCCTATAGTGATTATATCTTGGTTATAACAAGCTCATTAAAAATATGAATGAAACATGTTTTATGTATTGATTTCGTTCAAATTACATAATACAATTAAAGAAACCTAACCTCAAATTGTGTGGTTGCCTAATCTTCTATAGAGCGGGTATCTATAGCGTGGTCCTTATTTCGGCGCTATAGGAGATTGATAAATTTATAAAATTAAATATATCAAGTGTTTATATATTTGTTACTGAATTTTTTTGTTAATTACAGGTGCATTTCCCTACAACCAGCTTTACGACCATCAAATCCCAACTTATCTCTCAAAGGGACTGAGACTCGACAAACCTATAATTGTATCAAACGAACTGTACTCCACCATGATACGATGCTGGACTGAAAATCCTTCTCAGAGGCCTAGTTTTACCGAGCTCGTCAAATTATTAGAAGCTGACGATACCAAGACGAAGGCGTACGTCGATATATCGTCGTTGAAATGTAGAGTGTCTTTTCCGCCGACTGAAATTAACTCAGAGTTCAACATTGGATGGACGCAACAGAGTAATTAATAAATTAATCAAAGTGAATACAGTGACCTTAATTATTAAACGAAAGGGTATATTGAGGTATTAATTATTATACACAACTGATTGTAATATATATTTCGTTATTATGTACATATATATTTTACGCATTAGCAAATATTCCAAAATTAGATTAATATATATATATATATATATATATATTATTTTACATGTGTTGTTTTGTATTTTTGTAAATATTTTTAATATCGAGATGTTATTATCGAAGTATCGCTGCTGATAAACGTAAGCGTTACGATTTGTTATATCTTAAACCTAATTTTTAGCGTGTTAAGAATACGTTTTATTGAAAATGTGTGATAAATATTTGTCAAATTAGATATCGTCAATTTTTTTATTTATGTAATCAAACATTCTGCATTCAACAGTATAAAATAACCGGGACCAACCAGTCGTGCCAAATATTTTACAACGTAAACGAACAAAATCTGAATTACATATATTATTTTATAAGCTTTTTTTTTTATTTTATACTAAGCGTTATTTTTAATAAAACAAAAATGTATGTGATATAATTTATTTCTTATTATTATGTTTAAGCGATCGATCCTATAACAACATATAAAAATTATAACATATTAAAAACTCAACAATAAAAAATCAACAATGAGTATTACATAAAAACACATATTTTACTCAATTTTATAAAAACAATTATATTGTATATGTTTATAAAAAATTAAATATCAATTACCAAATGTAAAGAACCCGTAAAATATATAAAAATGAATCTATATCGATATAACGATTCATTATTACTATTCAATTTGTATCAACTGTGTATATTTATTGAATAAAAATTGTTCCCTAAAACATTAATACCATAATTTTTATTTAACATTGTCAAAAACCATTTGAATCAATCTGACCGTCGTATAATAACATTGATCTATCAAGTTATCGTCATATTTAGAACCCTCCGGAAACATCGATAGCCGCCCCAGTCATGTATGAGCTTTTATCCGAGCACATGAATGCAATTACTTCGCCAATTTCTGTAATATATGATTAAATTTAATACAAAATTATACATCAATATTTTATTATGCTGATAATTTAATATACCCTCTGCTTTCCTAATCTACGCAATGGAGTTTGATTTGCAATCAATTGCTTTACTTTTTCGGGAACACTATCCGCCATCGGAGTATTTATCATACCGGGAAGAATTGCATTTACACTAAAATTAAATAATAATTAGTACAGGGTTTGATAAAAAAAATATATAAATAACTGTCACATATTTTTATGTTGATAGACTTATCCCATGACCTGAATCGAGTCCCTACCACCAGAAGGACATTACGCCATCATTACCGGTCTTAGGCCTCCTCCATCCATCGCCCAAACCCCAACAGAAACGCATCCGCCTCAACTCTGTCTTTCCAATGTTGTCTCGACCTCCCAATGGGGTAGGTTCCCCCAGGCCTAGAGTTCATAACGTTATGGACCAGCCTATCGTTACCCATCCGGGCTAAATGCCCTACCCAACGTAAACATAGCATACGAATATATGAAGACAATGGTATATCCCCATGTCTCATGTCCTCGTTCAAGATCCGTCTTAAGACTTTTCTAAGCCCCAATTTACATTTTCTATACAGGCAGAGATTTATGTACTTTCAGAATTGTCCTCGGTGATTGTGGTGCCCAGGTACTTGAATAATTTAGCCCGCTCAATAGTACCGGACCCCACATTTACCGAAGTACCCTCTCTGATGTGATTTTTTTTTACTTTGAATGGATCAAAAATAATATTGATAAATAAATAAAGATTTTTTGAGAAATCTTATAAATGATCAAGGGAACCAACCAGCCCTCCTAGAGTTGAAGGAAATTATTATCCTAGAATGAGATTACTGAAAGAATTCTCAATTTTGCTTGGAGAAAACTGAGCTCTGATTGTCATGAATATTAATCAGTCGGTGGCCCTTGACCTCCTCGTCGTACTGGATGTGAGTGGGAGGAACGGGAGCCAGCGGGGGTGTCCCCTAAGGCAGACCGCGCCCCGGGAAGCACCCGTGGGTCAGCTTGCCAGGCAGGTGTCGGAGAAACCTGCAGTGGTTTCTCCGTCCCTCGAAACTAACGAAGGGTCCTTGGCGGAGTCCACAACCGACGGGAGTGGTTTACCCGACGGGAGTGCGCCATGAGTTCCTCCTTGGCGACGGAATCCCCTGTAGTCAACCGTTGTGTTGGAGGGGCAAACGACTCCCAGTCGAACTTCACGCGTCTACATGATGAAAGAGGCTAATAGCAAGTCGGATGCGTAACCGGTAGTGTCGTTGCCGGTGAAACATATGAAGAAACTTCTTAGCTCTGGCGGGGCACGCGGGTATTTTTCCCGGGTTTAAGAGTAAGTGATTGAGTGTGCGGACGTGGCAAACCCGCACAATTCGGCCCTGTCGCAAGCTTTATGGTGCGGGGCCAGAGTCGGGCGGGAAGGGAATCGACTGCACGCTGCGTGACTGATAAACAGGGCCTCATGTGGCCCAGTACTCACAGGACGTGGTGTGCGGTTGCTCCCAACTACTGTGGGGTCCTCCTTCCCCCTGGTTGGCCGGAGCCCAGACCTGATTTGAAGGTGAGTTTGGTGTGTGTTATCTGTAGAGCCAGTCTAAATGTCATGAATATTAATTATTTATTTAATTATTTAAATGGCCTTCTAATCCAAAGCGGGTCTTTGCCACCTGGACGACACTAGGTGGTGTCTGCCGGTCCTGGGCTTCTTCTATTCACTTCCCAAGCACCAGCAAAGGCGCCTCAACCCTGAGGTCAGGACAGTGATAGTCGTCCTCAAAGTTAACTAGGCTTTTCGAATACGGGTCAGGTTGCCAGCTATGAGCCTGGAAGCTGAGCTGTCAACGCACGGATTATAACAATAATCGGACTTGGCTAGGGCCGATAACTATTTAATTCATCTTCTAATCGGATGCTACAGGCACCTCCAGTAGCACATCCGACACCGAATTAGCACGGAAGGCGGCCTAGGCTCTTCATAGTTCCGTAGAATCTACAGAAACATGATTGCGCTCAATCGTAAAGACAATGATAAATTGGGATCTTGAAAAAAACTATGAGACTGTAGGTGAATGACAATTTCCAGAGCTAATGGTGGAACATGGTCAGAAACTTATTGATCGAAGAACAATAGTAAACAATTGCCAAGGAGATCTCATCAGAAATCAGCGAGAAGTGCAAATTTTTAAAAAAGGCATTATCCGAGTTTTAGCAATGCGAGTGATGGATCTGTATAATAGCAATGAAATGTCACATTACCAATGAATCCTCAAAAAAAAGTGTCATATGATACAAAAAACAGAAGGGTCCAATGAGCAATGAATAGAAATAATTATGTTAATGATAGTGAGAGTCATATTAAATCCTATTACTTCATATTAAATTTATATAATAAATCTATAAAAAGCAATTTTATATGAATATCTTTCGTTGTGGAATGAGTCGTCTGAGTTTTTATTATTCCTTATCGGCAAATTCCATATGTAATAAAGATCCAATTTGATATGGCAGTAGATTACAAACACATTATCGATACAAATTATGCTCACAAACCAAATCGCCAATTTATTATTAAAACGTACCGTATGTTGTATTGTCCTAATTCTTTAGCGGCGGTTTTTGTCATTCCGATAACACCAGCTTTACTACCCGAATAATTAGTTTGTCCTATGATAATAATAGAAAATCATTATGGGAAAATTACAGTATACGGATTTTAATTATTACCGATATTGCCAATTTTGCCGATGATGCTAGAAATATTGACGATTGAGCCGTGCGGCACCTTTGCTTCCACCATCGAACGAGCGAAAGCTTGCATTACCAGAAAAGTACCCTGAAATACGATAAACGGTATAATTAATCATATTCGTACGTTAATAACGTTTAATAGATTATAAATGATACCTTTAAATTAACGCTGATAACGTTATCAAAATCCTCTTCGGACGTCTTCAACAGCCAATTATCACGGATGATACCAGCCGAATTGACAACCACGTTCGGCGATTTTTTGTATAGCTTTAATGTGCGTTCCAATGCAGCATTGACGGAATCAGATTTGTTAACATCCAGCATTAAAAATGAATGCTCTGAAAGCAACAGGTTATTAATAATGTAAATTTATATTATCGAATCGGTTAATGGAATTTCAGGGTACCTTGATCACCGACCGATGGGGCCGTAAAGCTTTTAATTGTCTCTTCGGCAGCTTGTACATTTTTATCGGCAGCTATAATCGTAGCTCCTTCGCGCGATAGGATCTGGCATACAGCTCTTCCGATGCCAGATCCGGCTCCTGAAATTATTCTATTATTAGTATTGTCACTATTTAATTCATGATTTTAATAAAACTTAGATTTTGCCAGTCATAGTTGTTCAATTAATCATATAAGGAAACCTGTAATGAAAGCCAATTTTCCGGCGGCAATTCCAGCTACTCTTGAAGACATCTTTGCAGAATATTATAATAGATTTAAAATGGAATTAAATTAATCCTAGTATTAGGTAACAGCTCAAAGTTTATCTTCAACGATAAGACTAACTGCTACAAGTTGATTTGACACTCGGGGTTGCCATATTGAAAAAATTAAATCGTCCAAATGTCAAAGCAATATAAATTAATTATTTTAACCAGTTATGCGACGCGATATTTTTTGCATTCTAGAAACACTAAGTGTCAATACATTATTCGGCGCTCTTTATTTTCGAATTGGTGATTAGGGCTGTGCGGTGCCTTGAGGCAAAAAGGCGAGTGCCTCTGGTGGCACCGAAACATAGGAAGGTATTATCCAAAAGAAATAAAAGAATATAAGTAGAGACGGCGGCATTTTGAAGTCTTGTTGGTGATTCGCATCTCTAATTTTTAAACAGAACTCGAAGAATATAAGATGTCGCTACATTTTCAAAAAGAAGAGCGTCAGGGCTTTAACAGCGTATAACTGATTAACTGTGTATTTATTATACTTAGTAATAGATTTTATATTTATTAAAACATACATAAGTGATTTAAAAAATATGACATTAAAACTAATCTTTATGGAAAATCATTAATAGATGTCACTACTAAAATCTAATTATTTTAAATTCCGTCGATCATTCATAGATCGTGAGGAATCATTAAGTTTTACCTCTTTATAAATAGATGGCATTCGTTTAGGCTGAAAAATATAAATGATATATTTTTATTGTTTAAATATAAATACAATTGATGATTTTATTAATAAAATAAAACAAAACAACGATTTTCATGTATTTCCCATTGATAAATGCGAATAAAAATCATGGGCGGTTATTCGCGCGTTAAGTCCCTCATATTTTAATTCACATTTAAATTTACGTACATAATATTTAACGTGTGTTTTTAACGAAAGTTCTTTCCAAGTTTTACGACCCGTCTACCGGTTATTATTGAATAAATTTTTGATATCGAACAGGAGAACAATGAGTTATGCGACCACCATTATACGGCTATTAACAAGATATAAAAAATAAAATAAAGAAACGTTGACCCTCACTTAGTCGGCTAAGCAAATAAGCCGGTAATATATTATACGAAAACAGCGTTGAAGGGTCTGATTATTGGGTCGGCATGTGGCTCATGATAATAAAGAACTTACCTGTGGTCTCTGGCAGACGTACAGGGCAGGTGCTCCACGACTTTGATTAAATAATTAAACAATTATTTTTAATAAAATTCTAAACAATATGTTGATACCGATAATATTGCAGTTAATTATTATTTATTGATCATTTTGTATTAGCAATTATTTATATCAACTCGTTTTGCTATGATCTTACTAGAATAATCGGGTATCGATCTTTTATGGATGTCATAAAAAAATCTTCAACATCACTAGATTGATCTCAATTAATCGGTAAATATTTGAGTTGAGTTTTATATTCTGAGAATTCGCTCTCAAGTCGTAATTCTCTGAAACTCGTAACCTCTCCATTATCATCCGAATTCCAGCAACTTCTCAATTAATACTACACAAAATTAAGATCCCATAGGTATTATTTTGGGTTCTGGCAATATAATCAGACATTCTTAGCATTTTTATCTTATATATATAAAAAAAAAACATATAATGCCTATTAGTATACCATATATTTACATTTTTAATAAATATCGCAATTTGATAATTTCCAAAATATAATGTCACAAGTCTATATGATCTATCACAGTTGTTCTTCCGAAAATGTTTAAGAATAATCCTCAACCATTATTTCATAAATTACTATTAGTATGCACTGTAAGCTCTTCCAGTAATATATTTATCGAGATCTAATCCTTTTCTTGAACGATCACTGTATGTATTTTTATTTATTATTTTATTTGCATGTATTGGATAGCTAAATCTTATTTCAAAACTTAGCCGTGCCGATGGGGTATATTGGGTACCCCAAGCTTTTTTTATTTTTATCGAATAACTCTTTTAATATAAATCCTACATGTCACAATTTTTTGTATTTATCTAAAAACAGGCTAAAGAATAAATATTATAAATAATCATTGTCCTTTATTGTACGACATTGCGACAAAAGAATAAAAACAACAATATTCGCTGCTGTTTATTCACGCGCGCGATGTTTTTCTCGCTCGCATCCGGTACGATGTGCCGAGTGCAAGTAAAACGTACGGGTGACACGTGGTGCGATAGCTCGATGGCGATACTCTGCGGTGATACATCACCGAGTGCGCGTGTCATTTACGCGTCATATTAGTTCTTAGACTAGGGCAGGGATGGCGAACCTTTTTCCCGAGTGGGTCAAATTTTTTTTTTTTATTAAATTCATGCGGCGGTTCACATAGGTTTATTATATAGTTTGATTAACATTATAATATTATATATATAATATTATATTATAACCCTAATCACACTCTAGCTCTTTAAAGATGTGGCGGCATCTAGTGATATTAGTAGCAGATTAAAAATCATTTTATTTTTTATTAAATGAAGGCTTTTTACAATCATATCTAAAAATTCAAGCGGGTTTGATAATTACACACGCGGGGTACTCGTTCGCCATCCCTGGACTAGGGGTCAGAAACCTTTTTTTACAACATGCCAGTTACAAATTAAAAAAAAATATTTGCAAAGAAATTTATGACAATACAAACACTGATTGATGAACTCAAATTATACCTTTATTAGCAAAGTTACCTAGTATAGTTACCTAATAAAAAAAAATATAGAAATAAAACACTCATTAACCGATTCGTCTACGTAGCTTGAATCCATCCGCGTAGTTCGAAGCGGGTCTATTTATAACGGAAAAAGATCTCAAGCACTTCAAGTAATTGTTGATATTTTGTTAAATGGATTATTCGAAGAATAAAAATAGTTTTTCTTGATATTCTTCAAAGTTTGGTCGCTGTTTTAGATTTGTCTACTAATTAATATGACGCATAAATGACACGCATTGTCACGCTTGTCAACTTGGGGTCTCAAATATACCCCATCGGCACGGCTAGGTTATAGAAATATTATTAAGAAAACGGCGTAAGATATATATGGAAAAATAAAATGATTACGTCTAGGTTACAATGAGACTGCGGAATACTAGGAATTTTAAAAAGTTAAAATGTAAAATCTTTAAAGGGCCACACGAGAAAGTGTAACGGGCCGCATGCGGCCCGCGGGCCGCCGTTGCTCACTCCTGTCTTAGACTAATCGTTTTCTTTTAAAAATGTCAAGATATTGATGAAGAATTCATTCAATATCTTATCAATATCTTAACTAAAATGATTGGGATAACTAAGATGCCTTCGAGCCGCCGTGACGAATGGGCTAAGCCAGGGGCGCGCTGTCCATATGGTCAGATTGTGCGGGGCACACAGGCGCCAGTAGATTAGGTGCGCCGAGAGGCGCCAATATGAGAATTATTAAATATATATTTATTAAGCTTTCTTAAAATGGAATAAAAATACTAATTTCACTTTTTATTGTAATCGCTGGACACTGTTGGCGCGCCACTTTTTAGATCTATGTCACTCAATTGTTGTATTCAGAATTTTGGTTCTTCTAGGTTAGTTACACGATTAATTTGGCAGACGGAGCTCAGCGATGATCTATCCTTATTCACGGTCACCGACGACGTAATTGTGATGCTAACCAGTGCCCGGTGCCTAATTATAGTCAGACCAGTCCAGCAGTCGACTGGAGCGGGCCGGTGCGTTATGGCCCGTCTGCAGATGCACACGACGATGACAATGCAGCCGTGGTCCAGATCGACATTTGTATCTGTTTTTAATTGATTTCACCATTGTACAACTTCCCACAGTCGGAGCACGCTCGCGGGCCCTCGCCGACCAAAAAACAAACAAAAGATGATAAATCATGTCTCTACCAGGGACCTCTACATTTATAATCGGGCCGATGCCCTTTTTTTTAGGTTCCGACCTCTCCGGTGCACCGGCTCGGATTTTTGTTTGTTTTAAGACCGGTGATTACAAAAAGAGGAGTCTCGGTATCGAAATTGAATATTTCGAGGCACGTCATATTTTCAATGGGGTCCAAACAGCGGGCACCCAACTGACTTATGTATGTCCAGTGCGCCGGCGCATTATTCCACTCTCATGCCATTGAAAATTGAAAGGTAATTAATATTGAGCGTGTTTTATTATTTTCTTTGGATATAAACACGGTAATAACGATTTTTTTCAATCATAGATGCAATGATGAGGATCAAAACATACG
This sequence comes from Philopotamus ludificatus, assembly GCA_022495035.1. Lineage (NCBI taxonomy): Eukaryota > Metazoa > Arthropoda > Insecta > Trichoptera > Philopotamidae > Philopotamus > Philopotamus ludificatus. The sequence continues at coordinate 20,969 of JAGXCT010033946.1, forward strand.
ACGGCGCACGTACGTTCTATGATTTATATATAAAAGTTGCATGAGTTTCAAGGTTTGCCGACTTTATTTTCGTACGCTGCATTGAATAATATTATTTTCGTGAACGTCATCCGTATTTATGTATAGATTTTTAAATATTTATATATTTAATAATGGCTTAATTCATTCCACCTCTCGTTTTATAATACTGTTAAGAAATGGATCGTGTCTGCCTCATAAAATAAGCCATCCACAAACTTCGTCGGTTGTTGTGTGGGACATATTTATCAAGCTTTTTGATTTTATGGTCATTTTAAGTAGACATAAACTGTCGCATGACTAACGTCTAAATTTTGTCTAAGCCATTGAATAGTGTGATTCTGTGATTCTGAGTCAACTTACCTAATCTTCTTCATCAACAAAGCTCCCGATAAATTATTCTTACTCTCGTAATATGGCTTATATTCAGTTATGATTAAAAATATATTACGCACATATTTTATTTAACCGTTTGGACGCCACGCCGTGCAGGGACGGGAACGCTACTACGAATTATCTATGATATCTATGAAATATCTATGAATAAATAATGGTGGCGTACGGTAAAAATCCATATAATTGGCGTGGC
>JAGXCT010033946.1:26063-76459 GCA_022495035.1 Philopotamus ludificatus
ACACGGTGTTTTTGTGGAACCATATAACCGTGTTATACGAGGCCTAGGTGTATTTTGACATCCTGATTAATACAATCATATGCCGAATAACTGAAATACTATATAAATTACATACAACAAAGTTTATTTGACCGTTTCTTCAATAATAAGACGAGGTCTTATGTTAATTTTTACTCAAAGAATGCATTAGGTTTTAAATTTTGGAGATATCGGAATTTTTCGATGTTGAAACATGTCTTGCTAATATAAAAAATAACATGTTATGTTCAGCAGCAAAAAAATAATAATAAAGTATTGAGAATTATTCTAAAATACTTAAAGAAAAAGTCGTCGAATTTATTAACAAGAGCTTATATTACAAGCAGGCTGAAAAATCAGTTTGTTCTTATTTTCCGACAATCACTGCTGAAACGCTATTTTAAATATGGTATATTTACCTATTTCAGGCAGGTTCTGTATTTAACTCCATAATGTGTGCAAAACGATGTCCTTTTATGTTTTTTTTCATCTTCGAGAATAGGACGAAACCGCAATGTCCCGCGAATGCGGAGGTTGGGCATCATAACGGTTATTTTTCTCCACAAGAAAAAATCGCTCAACACACCAAAGCTCGTGAAACCTTTTAACCTAGCCGTGCCGATGGGGTATATTTGGAACTCGGATAACTCTTTTAATATTATGTAATTCCTACATGTCCAAAACTTTTTGCATTTGAGTAAAGAATAAATATAAATAATCAATGACCGTTATTGTCTACAATATTCGCCGCTGTTGCCACGTGTGCGATGTATTTTCACGCTCGCATCTGGTACGATGTGCCGAGTGGGAATGAAACCGTGCGATTGACACGTGCGGCGAGTGATTAGTCTGCGGTGAGACATCGCCGAGTGCGCTTGTCATTTACACGTCATATTGATTAGTTAAAAAATCCAAAATATGAAGCATATCATTAATAACTATTGTTATTCTTAGAATAATCCATTTAAAATAGAAATTTCAAGATAATGATGAAGAATTCATCATTCAATTGCAAACAATATAGGACAATGATTATTTATAATATTTATTCCATATACTTTTTTAGATAAATACAAAAAGCTTGTGACCAATATACCCACCCCATCGACATGGCTAGCAAATTTTAAAGAAAATGGGGTCAGTTTAACATTTTTTTAATTGGGTTCTGCGTTGATCTGTAAATGCGTTTTCTTTTATTTAAAAAAATAATATATTAAGATGTTTGTTTTGAGTTTTTATCAGTTTTTTGCAATAATTACGAAGTCACTATATTTATTAAATGAATAATCTATATTTAATTTTATTGTGCTTTAATTTTATGTCCACTTTTATAATAACTCTCCGCTGTTTGCCATCTGCTCGTGCACAAAAGCTCAAAAAGAAAACCGCAATCGCATTTTAGCACCGCAGATGCGTCACAAATGTATCTATTTATGAACACACCGCAGTCGCCATCGACTGTAACTACCGGTGCTGTAAGTTGGCGGCTTTGTTTTTTTTCGTTAAATGTCCGCGAAGCCATTATCATAGTCCTTCGTAGTAAAACTCAGAGCATTATTGGGGTCTTTCGCCCCGCCATTGATTTATGACCACTCCACTTTCGACGGCCTCTCCGCATTCTTCGCGTGTTGGATTTATTTTTTCCGCCGTTTCCGTCATCTCTCAGCCACGATCCGATGGCGGCGAGTGGCCACTAGCGTCCAATTTCGTAAGCCACGACTCCTATGTGCATTTATTAAACAAACTCCGATATAAATGTGTGCCACTTGAGAGCTCTCAAATGTATGTAACTGTTTATTTATTGCATTGGAATGCTTCAAGTGAGCTGCCGAAGCCATTAACCATGGACGGAGCTGCCGGTCGCAGTCATTGTTTTCACGCAGCGACTATAAACAATGGCCTGTCTATTCAAAGAGTTTGTGCAATTATGCGAGAGTTGTTGGACGGTTGGACTGTTGAGGAGTTGAAGAGTTTCCGCGTGTCTTCGGTTCTGCATAATTGTTTATGGCATATTGCACGACATGGCGTTTCAAGCAGCTGGGGTCTAAGATCGACAAGATATCAATCTATGAAAATAATAACAAGTCATAGATATAAATGGTTAGATAAAAAAAAATGCGTAGATTTTTTAACTTAATTTTTGACTTCTGGGGAGGTTTTGCGAGATTTGGTCAGTTCAGCGTTTTTTTGGTTAAAAATAACACCGTTATGATGCCGCAACCTCCGTATTCACGGGACATGCCCTCTGCGGTTTCCTCTTATTCTTGAAGATTGAAGAAGAAAAAAAAACATAAAAGGACATTCTTTTGCTCACATTATAGATATAAAGATAGAATCACTGATTGAGCTAAATATACCATATTGAAAATTGCATTTCGGAAATGCTTTAACCCTTTCAATACGGCGGGTCTAAACACGATTCTGCATCTGAGTGCGTCGCCGTTTTGGACCAAATTATTTTTTGACGAGGTAAATTTGTATTCACCGTTTACCGCTTTATTAGACAATTTTCCTATAAGAGATTTATGCAAACATGTTGATTAGGATATGCTCTTCCATCTCAACTAAAAAAATAAACTCGATTCGCTTTATTTTCGTAATAATAAATCGAACAAAATATCAATTGCTCAAACAGGGATTAAGTGAGAAAAAAATGGGAATGTGAATCAAAATCAAAAATGCGAAATGCAATTTTCTTATACCATTACATCCGTACACGTGAACATAATGTACGTGGAACACCCTTAACAACCCCTGAGCCGAGATAAGTCACCGATACTACTGCGGAGATTTGAATGAGACACCACGCGCGATTTGAATCGTTACTATTCATATTTACATATTACATGATTCCTATAAATTTCTTGGGATATGTTGTATATTTATTGATAGCTGTGTTTATTAGCTGATTTTTAAAACAAACACCATCACTCAACTCGGTCTAGTTTTCATGTAACGACAAGTTAAAGTTTTAAAGAATCTCGCGCATGTACGACATACGGCCGCACCCTGGGACACGATTTGTATGCGCATGTACGTCATGCGCCCCGCACTGAAAGGGTTAAAGGGAATAGAATTAATTAAGATTTTTTGAGTACAACAAAATTTATACACAATTTTTTAACAAACCTTTTACCAAGGCATTTTGATTAAATATTGAATCACCTTTTTTTTGGTAACCCGAATCAAGTATTTCTACCATAGACTTATTAATCTAAATTCTGCCTAATTTAGTAATTTCAATTTTTAGAATTAACAGACGGGTATCTTAGATATAATTTTAACTAATGTTGATGATGTGTCGGAAGCGAATAGACGAGCGAAAAAAAAATCGGTTCTGTGACTTCAGTTATGTCTGGTGGCTCCAATTCTAATATGGCAGGCCTCGAAATATTTTTTTAGAGAGCCAGGACCCATGTTCTGGATACCAGGATCGTCTGAGATTGACAGCTCCAGGCGTTGTCGAATTATCGGACATTTCAAGAGCGGTATAGGCTAATACAATCTCTGTCAAATTAAACATCACATTTTTTATTGTAAATAGGATGATTTTCCAGTCCAAAAGAATTGTAAAAACTTTCTGTTTTTCAAAAATCGGATAGTTAGATTTTCCCACAGATAGAAAAAAAAATGATTGATGATACAAACAGTGGCTGGTGACACAAAAAAATTGTAGATGAGGTCGCACAGATGATGAATCTCTTCCAAAAAAAAGTGTTGGGATTCACCAAAGAGTTGCATACAATTGGGCCCAACTGTTAAAAACCATAACTGATGAATTTTGAAACACGTATTTTTTCTAACAAGTGCTGTGAAATTTGTGGGAATAAGTGTGATATTTTGGGTGGCGGAAGATCAGAATTAATATTCGGCGATGGAATTTTAAATTGCCAAAAATGTATTGCTGCTTTAGAAGGTTGACTTCTGCGATCCAATTATTTTACAACGCGTATAATAAAAATCTATTCACGTTTATGAAAGATGGAACTCGACCCCACAAGTCTCGTAAAACAACTTCTTGGAAAGATGATCAAATTCTCCATATTTTGTCTTGGCCTGGACAATCTCCAGATATAAACCCAATCGAAAACGTTTGGCATGTATTATAAAAAATCCCGAAACCATGTCGTTTTTAACTGAAAATGGACTAAAATCCCACAAGACACCATAGTTCAATGAAGTGATACCATGCACATCAGGATTAACCGATCCATCATGGCGGCTCTAGACCAACGGATCTGGTCAATGGGGTATACTTTGCATGAAAATAGACCCCAAAGATTTCAAGTCAAGATATTGACTGATTCTGAATTCTTGAAATTAGTGACGTGCGAAATAGACCATGTTCCGACTCGTCGCATGTGGTTTCACCACTTGCACATGCACGATGTTTTTTCTCGCTCTCACTTCCGCATGCACGATGTTTTTTCCGCTCGCGTCCGGTACGGAGCGATAAAAACATCGCGTCCGTGCTAATGGAAACTCATATTGTTGTTATGTATTTCACAATTACGGACAATAAAGAATTTATATTAAAAAAGTTATTCCAAAAAAAAACCTAGGTTCCCATATAGATCCCACCGGCACGGCTAGGTTAAGCCAATTCTAGACTAGAATGGGCGATTGACTAAATATAGTTTACAAAAAACTACAGATGAAAATGAATGTATTTATGAATGAGAAATTTAAATCTATTCCAGAAATATCGAAGTGTGGCATCTCGTCTTCCTAACTGATTTTTGACAATTTATCTATAACTACATGATGAATTCTTCATCATGGGGTATATTTTCCATTGTAAATAGACCCCCTTCGGGAGATGTTGAATTGGTTAAGATGCTAAATTTTATTAAAACAATTGATTGAGAATATCTCATATCGTTTTTTATTAGTTTAATATAAAAAAAAATCCTAATTAATTTTAGGCGATGATCGATTCGTTTTTCTTTTTTATATGTTTGCTCTATTAATGCAGGAGTATTAAAAATAGCGAATGCCCTCTCGATGTCGTCCATAGACAACGAATAAATGACCCGTGCCCCTTTCGCTGCATTCATCATTGATAAAACGCTATATTATTGCCGCCGTACAAGATATTATCCGGCTTTACAATATAATTAAGCGGCACTCACACTGGGCATACCCACCGGTGAAATTGCAATAAATCAAAACAGCGCATAATTGATGCGCGCGCGCAGATACTGTTTTAAAATTAATATGTGCACGTGGGCGCTCGATGGTTATATCGTGATATCCGATACTATCGCATTTGAATGCGATATTAATTAGCGTCCGATTTAATTTGCGAATTAATTAACATTGCGGGGGAAAAAAGTGTTTACACAAGTAGAAGGCGATCCGTGTAAATTTTTCACATCCTTGTGTGTTTTTTACGTTTTTTTTTTTTAACTTTATATTTATTAATAGGCGATGAAATAAGTTCACGTGTTGAAAAATTTCGTCGCTTTTTTATTACTTGATTTTTATGATGTATTTACCTCTGATTGAATTTTACGACGACTGGTTTTAATTTTTTTTATATGTTTGCTCAGCGTGATGTATCTCCGCTTGAGATCTACTATTTACTACTACCATGGATATTTATTTATTGAAATATATCACTTTTATATGTTTAAAACTCACTAATCTAATGTGCAGTATTTTTTTTTAATGTCGTCACGATCACCTTCGACTCTCGTGACCCCGGGCGATGCTCTGGGGGTCCCTTGTCGGTGATGAACATGTTGACGTCCCGCGATTGTCTTCACGATATGATTTGTTTAATCCCGCGGCGAAATGTCGTAAAATTACAATGACAAACAAATAAAGACACGTTTTCAAGAATTTTCACATACGTTTTGAGTATTGAATCATTGCCATTAGCCGGCTGGGCTTATCACTGTAAGAGACGAGCCGGGAAATTACCAAGTCAAATGGAGGCCACGGACAGAGACATCTCCCCGGGGGGCCCTCAGCATGGACTCGGACTTCGAGGCGGGCTCGGATTTGAATTTTCGTTTGTGTGGCCAATTTTCAGACAAAAAAATGCAAATTTAAACCATCCCCTCATCGTTTATTCCAATTTATTTTCAGCTTTCGGTGAAATTGCCAAATACCCTTTTATAATCAGCAATGCAAAGTGTATTACTACGACACATTACGAACATTAAACAAACTTATACGCGACTTAACTCCTCAAAGATGGACACGTTACTTCTATATACTACTGTTCACAAGACTCAAAGCATTCATCTCTAGCACAACAACTTAAAGTCTCGGATCATCAAAAAAAACAGAACGTATATTTGCGATTCTTTAGTTCTTCCAGATATTGATTTGTTGATCAATGATCGCTTATATGAAATTCTTCAAAAATTCTGCATAATTATCACATAATAGATCCGATCATAATTTATATTACATATTATTGAAGCAGTAAAGAATCATCTACTTCATAATGAATCTATTTATTTTTAGTTTTAACTTTCGGTATTTTTCTCTACGAATTGATGCAATCTATTTCTTCCAGACTATCTTTAGCATCGTCATCATCATCATTTACCAGCCACGAGACACTCACTCGCTGAGCGTATAAGCCAAAGGCACTTAAATCTTACACGTGGCCTGAGGGTTTTTTGTATTCATACCGCGGGGACCCAAGCCGTCTTGGTATGCGTCTTCTTGTAAAGGATTTTGAATTAGACGTGTATCTTCTACCACTGTTGGTATCGGATTTTACCCTCTCGACTGTGTCCAAAGCTAGTAGGAGGGGATTTGCTTCGGTATTCGTTTGTTCTCTTCTCGCAAGAAATCATTGACCATGTTGCGCACTAGCAATCCTCTCATCATGGCAAATAACTCCTCAAAGAAAGGGTCCCCTGAAACTAGGAAGGGGAGCAAAAGTATCGAGACTAGACCTTTTGTCGGTCAACAGCTTAAGGTTTTATTAAGGCATACTGATTCAGGGTGAGAAATCCGTTAAAGACCAGATATAGATACGTACATAACTAAACTAACTAAACAGTGGCCTTATAACCCTGGGGCGGGTCTTTGCCACCTGGAGGACACCTCCGTTTCAGTCATGATGTCATGACAGTAGACAGACGTTCTCCAGGTTATCTAGGCTCTTCGAATACGGGTCAGGTCGCCAGCCAAAGCCCGGGAATCGAGCTGTCACGCGCGGATTATGGCGTAATAATTAGACGAGGTTAGGGCCAATTCGTATTTAATTCACGGTCTGATCGGGTGCTACGGGCCTCTGTAGCACACACGTCACCGAATTGGCCTGAATAGGGCCTGGCTCCTCATAGCTCCGTAGAATCTACGAAACTACGATTGTGCCCAACCGACATCGCCACCACGTCTAATACCGGCACGCGACAACACTCGACTCATACATGTATGTACATATTTTTTCCGGGATGGATTATTTTAATTAAGATACGATCAAAGTTGTCCTGTCTTTTTGTGTCAAACTCATTTTGTGTCAATAGGATATTATAAATGTTTGTTTATAAGATTTGCTGACTGGTAATGGTATGAGTGCAAGAGCGCTCTCTGCTTATCAGCGCTACCAGCGTCGTGTATTGGATGGATACGGGCCGGTATGTGGGGGAGTGGGGAGTCCGGGGGTGGGGATTCGGCGCCGTCATCTTATTTTATTATTGTTAATATTATTTAGTATTTTTAAATCACCTTAATTTCCATATTTTAAACAAAATACGAGCGAAATATACTTTATTTAATTTTTAATATTCCGCAGCACCCCCAATTTTTTTACGCGCGAGCCGCCACTGACTAAGATTGTATATTTTCGTCTGTCTTCCGGCTTGATGATCTAGGTTTTCAGTTCGCATAAGCAAACTTAAATCTAAGGATATTATGAGACGTATTTCAATGTTGGTTATAGTCCATATTTAAATATTTAAAAAATAAACTTGATATACAAAATGCGTAATTTATTATCTACTTATATTTATAGTTCTATGCATCGATTAAATCTAGAGCAATGTGAAGTGCAGTGTCGTATAGAATTTTCCCAGCATTTTCCTGTAATCAATTACGAAAAACTATGAAGACTACGCCATTTTCTATTGAGGATTTTTATATTTTTGTCAACAATAATAAATAGTCATTGAAAACACACTTATCATTGCTTATAAATCATCTGTTTATGCGTAACACGACATAAATCGTACCTCTTAAATTTGTTAACAATTCAAGCCATCGTCATCTTCAACGACACACACTAATCACCACAATTTTTACATAAATTCCACGACGACCACTTGTAATATAATTGTTCACAATGTCTAACGAGCTCGCCTCTGGATGAAGTTCTTTTCTTTTCAACAGTGAAGCATTGCCGCACACTGCGAGAGCGACTCGGTCATTATCTATGCGCGCGATCAGCGGCCATGCTTGAATAATTAACCGAGCTCGAGGATACGCTCATAAATACATTTTCTAGTGTGTAGGTATGTCTAGTGCAGGTACTTGAAGTACCACTAGCATTCTACCGAGTAGAAGAAAAAAAAGACGTCCGTCGAACCGCTCTCGATAGATCAATTGGCGGCGGATTTTATCTAGAGACGAGTCTTGAAGCAGAATATGCATCATCTGCGGCGAGGCAAAACATTGATCTCTCACGAAGATACCGGAGAAATATCGCGGAATGCTTCGAAATTAACAGTTTACGGCGCAAAACCACGTGTATGCGTTCGCGGCAACATTCCGCTCCTCTGAGAAAAATCTGGATCGAAGTTTATTGCAAATTTACATCGTAAAAAGATGAATTATCGCTCGTTGCAAAAACGAACTGGTAGAAGTGGCAGTGGATAGATGGCCGGCGCGATGAGTGCGAACGAGGCCGGCACTATCTGGATGCAGCATCTCCCCTATGCACTGGCCGGTCCGCGAACAGACGCTGATCCCTATCTGGAGTATGCCGGAGACCACTTCTTCTTCTTATGCTTATTCATCGTCTTATCTCTGCGCCGGCGCATAATTGAGATATTTATTAAACGCAGAGATGCTATTTGCAATGCGCTTGCTGAGTAATCAGCGGCCATAAACCGCGGGGAAGGTCACGAGATCAATTGTCTCGGCCAAAGCCGCTCATCGTGTCGAAAAAAACTACGAATTTGAAGTGCGGTGATCAACGGCGATTATGGATGATTGGATGATTTTAATATGAGAATAAATGGAATCGTGATACACATAATGGCGTACTTGTTTAATATTAACGGCGCATCTACGAAAATTGATTGAAAACCGGATATGTGTCTTGTATAATGTTTATTACAATATTGTAATAAACTAATTTAATATTTATTTGATTTATTACATCAGCAAAGTCACCCCATTGATTAAATTGACATGGACATTATTTGCGCTGTTTAATCCATCCGTTACGGCGCACAGTGGGGTGGATCACGATTTTTACTGCTAAATTCTATAAATTCTTTTTCATTTGAGCTAAAGCTATAAAGCTAAGAATAAATATAGGTTAGGATATATTCTTTCATATGAAATAATAAAATTTCGACGTATATATATAAAAAAATAATAAATAATAAATTAAAACTTCTTCATCAAAATCTTTGTTTCAAATTAAATATATAATGTAGAAACTTAATTGCTATATATTAATATAATAATAAAATGTAGATAGAATAGGCTTTATTATAGTATATATAACATAAGTGTGCAGTTAAAAATCGAAGCGTTATACTTGATTGAATTTGATGCTCCGCAAATATGTCGCTTGCTTTTTTTGACCTACTGTGATTAAAAATGGAATTACTCAAAAAGTGCATGAAAGTAGCAGGATTTTTTTATTGCAATTATTAATGGATATATTTTCTCTGTATTGGCATTATTACTTTAACCTGGATGAACCAGCCAAAGTCAAAATTTCGGTTAATCAAATATTATATTCGCAAAGTTTTTTTTCAAAAGCGGAAAATTATAAACTTAATTGCGATTTTTTTTGAAAAACGATGTTTTACGCTTTATTTTGATATATATAATAAAGTTGAATCAAAATTTTGTTATGATTGAAACTGAAATATATCGCTTGCTTTTTTTTACCCTAGCGTGATTAAAAATGAATTACTCAAAAAGTGCATTAAGATTTTTTTTGCCGAAAATATATAAACGTTATTGCGATTTTTTTAGATAGTTTTGATAATAGATATATAACATTAATAACTGTAAAGATACTTGAATTAATTTGACACTACGATAATATTTCAATTGTATTTTTTGTTAATGACAAATTTTATTAACCAAATACTGTAAAATAATATTTAAAAAAATCACAAATTAAACTGCAATTTTTTATCCCCTATTTGCCATTTTTTTCTACTGAAATCGAATTTTCGTAAAAAACTTTTTTGGCTGTAGAATTTATGATCCATCCCATAGTGCGGGGAATCGAAAACAACGGCGTCGTCCGAAGGGGGTCTTTCAGAAGCCCCAAACATTTTAAGTTATTGATGAATTTTCCTTAATCCATTAAAACAGGGGTGAGCAACCTTTTTTTACAACGGGCCAGCTACAAATTTAAAAATGTCGTGCGGGCCGCATCAAAGAAACTGATGATAATTAAGAAAATAAACCTATAATAAAAAAATACAAAAATATAAGATTCAATAATAGAAATACACCTTGGCCTCGTATAACACAGGTTTATACAACACGGTTGATGTTTAATGGCATTTTTTTGTACAACACGCTTTATATAACACGATTTCAAATTGTCCATCAGTAAGGAAAATACTGCGCGTATACGCTCAGTAATAATAGAAAAGATGGAAAGGCTCTTATGATATCAATGACAAAAATATACCTATAGATCAGGGGCTATAGGTATATTTTTGGCCAATATCTTGGTTTGAATGTTTGGAGTCTATTTTCATACATTAATTTCATACTAAATAGACCCCATCGGTCGACGCTGACCCCTGCATAAGAATAATATAACGTTATGAAAATATCATGTTATATTGAGGTCCGAGATTGTATAAATAGTATTAAAATTATGAATGCGTAAATGAATAGTTTGATTTTCGATAGTAAATATCTGTCAGGCAATCAGCATATTTAAATAAATATTATTTTATATTTTCCAAATAAAACGGACAGCTCGTGTTTTATAGACCCAAAAACATACGAACCGAGGCCTATAGTCGGCGAATTTTACATTATCGCGAATTAACGACAGTATCCCCCACTGATTCTTGCAGCATCGCCAATTAATTATACATTTATTTATCGCGGACGCGTAGCCATCAATATACATTTTTTCGCATGCCACAAATATTAAATATTTATAATTCCGTGCGATGCCATCTGAATATTCATAAACATTGAAAATATGACGTACGACAGCGGCGAAACATTAAAGCATCGACTTATCTCCGTCGTTATCTGTGGCGAGACTTTGTCGGCGCGAGCACACTTTTATTCCACGATTTTACTATAAATAATTACTCGTCTGATTAAATGGATGACACACAGAACAATGACCATAGAGGTCTCTGCTCCAGTTGCCGTGCAGACGACGTTTGTTTGTCGAGACGGCGGTGCACTTTGAGCCGAGGAAATCCTTATCAGGGTTCAAAGCAGTCAAAACAAATATATCTGTAATTTTTAACCAATGAGATGATTGATCAAACGCATGAACTCGCTTCTCTATACACAGAGTTCAAATACAATAGATTAAATTACGATTTTTTCATTTTACCATGAAAAACCATAATTTTCTAAAATATGTATCGCAATAGTCCTCTAATGCAGCGGTTTCCAAACTGGGAGGCGCGCCTCCCAGGGGAGGCGCGGGCTACGGCCAGGGAAACCTCTGCTCTAATGCATTGGTACTATCGAGGGTACTTAACGTTTTTAATAGTTTCGGCGCCACTCGTTGATCAATAATTCGGAGGTCCCGCGAAATGACCTCTGCACAGTGGTCGACATTGCGACATCTGCAGCAGACATGAAGTTTCGTAAGTCCCCAAGTTGCACATGTATGTACTCGGTCTCAAAACATGTGCATTCTAAGTCGATGTGAATAAATTTCGTAATAATTCGTTGGTAAGAATATTCACACGCTTTCGTCTGACTTGGCAATTTATGTCAATCATGCACAGTGGTGTCATGTGGCTGCGATCCCATGATCCGGCGGAAAATTTTGAAATTTTCAATTATTGCCAAGATGAAGACGATAATGTAAGATGCATAATATCGAATATAGCCATAACTTATGCAATCATATTATTTTTTATTATGGTTTTGACTTTTATTGCAAATTATTGAGAGGTTTTAGCAATGTATCGTGCCATGCAAATATTTTTTAATGACTCAAATTGGAGTTTTAATCATATTCGTTTATACAAAACTGCGGTAATATATTCATTTTATTTTAATTGTGTATTAGGTTAACGCATTTAAGAAGAAATTTGGCCATCAGAAGTACGAAAGAAATAATAATTCGGTATGATTTTTATTTAGGCGAAAGCATTTTGTAATGGCTAGAACAAGTGGAAATCAGAAAGATCTTTTTTAAGGTAATGTTTTGAAACCATCCCCGAGGATTAACCCAATCCTTTGTCTCTTAAAATGAATATAGTGTATCCACTTTTCATCGCCCTGCTTTCATTTGAAGTAAATGGAAATCAATTCAAAAGAAAGCAGCAATATTTCCTGTCATTTTTTTCATCTATGGAAATAGGAAAATGTTCCGGAGAGGCATTTAAAGCAAATACGGAAACTTAGCCATCATATCGATGTTGATTGTGAGAGAAAATTCTTTCCACATGTTCCATTTTTTTCATAAATAAAAGATCGCCTAGTATGTTATAATTAGTATGTTCTAATTATTTATCATCATCATCATCATTTGCCAGCCACAAGGCTCTCACTCGCTGAGGGCATGGGCCTTACCAAACTCTCGCATGGTAGTCGAAGCCAAAGGAACCTGAGTCTCACGCGTGTCGTGAGGGATCTCCTTTCGTGTCCATACCGCGGGGACCCGAGCCGTCTTGGTATGCGGTTTTTTGTAAAGAGTTTCCCTCTCTTGGCCATTGCTGGCATTGGACGTACATCTTCTACCCTGTTGGTATCGGATCTTACCCTCTCGACTGTGTCCAGGCAAGTAGGAGCGGGTTTGTCTCGGTTTCCGTTTGTTCTCTTCTCTAAGGTAATTATATTGCTATATATATTTCTAAATAATAATCTATTGCAAATAGACAAACTACAGTCAGTTCTCGGCAGAGTTCCGTTCCGCCATCTTCGTCGTAAGTCGAAGATCATACAAAAAATATTGTTTTTATTTCTAATATAAAAAAATAATTTATTCAGTAAATATAATAATTATACGCAATATGTTTATAATAATTATTTTAGAGTATTACGATCATATTATCCGATCCGTCACGGCGACACAAAAACAACCGAGTCGTCCGAAGGGAGTCTATTATAGACCCCAAGCATTTCAAGTCAAGATATTGATGAATTCTTCATCAATATCTTAACTTATTTTAAAAAATGAATTATTTTAAGAATAAAAATAGTCCTTTATGATATTCACAGATTCACAGATTCGCAACAGAAGCAAATATTGTTGTTTTTAATTATTTTTTCGCAATCGCAGACAATAAAGAAATTGATAATATTTATTTTTTAGACTTTTTTAGACAAACAAAAAAAGTCTGTGACATGTAGAAACACGGTTGCAATGATGTTTCTGATACAAACATATCCAGATTTTTGTTTTGTTGAAAAACATGGAGTCCCTTCTAAGATCTATCGGTGTCTGAATCCATATTTTCATTTTTTTAAATTCTATCACTGATTGTGTGTGTTAGCGAAATATTTATTGGTAGGTCCTTGAGTTTATCTAGTTTTTCAACTCCTATGTTTTTATATGTAACTCATTCTCTTGGTTTGTGAGTTTCGCAACATCAATTTCCAACAGTTGATAATGCTAGATCACTATTTCAGATATTTTTTCCAAAATTCTGTTAAATACTGATCTCTGTCCCTGCAATTACTTGCGCATTTTTTTTAAAATAATGCACTTTGAAGTAAGCAATACAGTCAGTAAATTTAGATAGACACTCAAGAAAATATTATTTATTGGACATATTGCACATAACAGAATCTACATTCATATACTTATGGAAGAACTACTTCAAGTATCGGTCCAGTGTTAATTGTCTTTTAGCCCTATTCTTTTCTTTATAAATTAAAGTGTAGCATGCAATATCATTATTCACTGCTATTGTAACTTTCGCGTTTTTTAAAAAAGACTATACTCCCTTGATCCACAGGCTGTAGAATGCTTGTGATTTTGAGAGGCAATAAACCACTGGCTGTTTTTATTTATTTTTTTTCAAAAATAGTTGAGATTGCAGTCAAAGATGAGGCAATCTACTGCATTATCTCATTTATACCATATTTAGACACATTTCAGGAAAATAGACAAAAACTGAAAAAAGGACATTTTTTCCTCTTCGTTGCAAGTGTGAATGGTCATAGCCGAGGTCGTTTAAGTCGAGAACTGGCTGTATATAATGAAAATATTAAATAAAATGGTTATTAGGTCCAGAGATTTTTTTTATAGAATATATGTATGCCTCTTGTTATGCGTCATACCGAATTTTATTTTTTTATTCTTAATAATACCAAAATCATCGCAAATATATTAATCGTAATGTAGAATTTACTGACGGTTTTTGCTTTGATTTATGTGCCAATTTATTATTTAATAATTGCAGATAGGCCTAAAAAAATTTACTCATAATTCACCGATTTGCGAAACAAGATGCGTATCATGTTTTCGTGCACTGCAGAACTTGCTATTACTGCGAATCCGTACCATTGTAACACTATCATGTATCTGGCCAACGTCTGTCCGTTTACCGCTCTCGCCAATTTCCACAAATGCGATTGCGAAACAACACTTCAATCGGAGAAGTGGCCATTCGGCTATCCTCAGTCAACACTTGGCAAATTCAGCTCGAGTTCGCGGGCAAGATGGCAGATAGCGCTTCTCTTTGCTGACCGGCTCCGCCTCTTCCGAGCCCGGCCCATAAACAATGCTGCGGTCTGTGTCCAATGTAAAAAATAAATAATAAAAAAAAAACAACAAGTATTCCGCGGCAGCTCGAGTTTACGATGTTTATCTTGAATGTCTTCATTTGGAACAAATGAGAAATTGCGGCGTTTGAAGTTCGCGAACGCGGGTCAGAAGTCAAATATAGAAGTGACCGCCCCACTTCGCTTACTTGTTTACGTTACACTTAATTGCTATGTCAACAATGGCTTCGTTGAAGCAGTGTACATTGAATTATCGGAAGAAAGATTGCGTTTGTTATTGGAGTTTAATTTACATAGAACATGCATAGACTTGGATAACGACTCGGCAATACAGCGGCCCTTCAAATTCCAGCGTTAATTCTATGGGAAAATTGATTAAGCAATCAAATACAAGTAGCAATAAACACAAGTCAATGTTAAAAATAAAATAAAAAGTTTACATGTTAAATATCTGACTCAAACTAGTGAAGACGCGCTGAAATTGGAGAAGAACGTATAGTAACACAAGGAGATGACTATTAACTTACAAGAAAGTATCATATTCGACGGCTTTGAATATAAATCTGTATACACCCCTATTTTTTAATATGTTCTTGAACCCCCCTAAAGCAGTTTCTTAACTGTGTGATGAAAAATTAAAAAGATTCCGTCTTCTAACTCGTCAATACCAAAGTTTTACCTTTTATTAAAAACTATTTACAGTAAAACCCCCATTTACACTTAAGTCGGACCGTGTAATTGGGGGAGTGAAGCCGCTTAGCTGTGTGCGTATAGCCTGGCACGTGTTGAATACACAAACGATAGCCAAAGTTTGACTGTATGCACCGCACAGACGTCCGCCCGGCTGTGTGTGTGAATGCGACCGCGCAATTGGGGGATTTGCGGCGAATATTTCGATCCAGCGCGCAATTCGGAGTAGTGTTATTGGGGGTTCCACTGCATTGGATAAATACAGTCGAGTCATTTATACTTGTGAAAATATGATTCAAATAGGCTAACATTTGGTTGAATTCTTGTAAGTCCATTTCTCCAATCAGATCATAATCTTTTAGAAATACTTTGACTCTTTTTCGCAGTTCAAAAAAGCTCGTTGAACTATTCCCAGGTGACAATCAGTGGAAAAATTACATAAACTTAACCTTGTCGTGGCGATGGGGTTTCTATTGAGGATACCATGTTTTTGATTTTTTGTATTTATCTATAAAAGTCTAAAGAATAAATATTATAAATAATCATTTTTTCTGCTATTGAGAAAAAAACAACAATATTCGCTTCTGTTGCAAAGGGTGCCATATTTTTTCTCACTCGCATCCGGTACGATGCGTCAAATGCAAGTGAAACTTATCTATATCTATATGAGTACATATCACAAATACCTATTTTTATTCTTAGAATAATTTATTTTTAATAAAAATCAAGATATTGATGAATAATTCACTTATATAGTTTTGATACTTCGGACGACGTGGCTGTTTTTGAGCTGCCGTGACGGATCGGTTAAAGATGCGATGGTTCAGAGGACGACCCTTAATCTAGTTGATAGTGTTCATTGAGGTGTCATTAACTGTTCATCTTTGGACGTAACGTTTTTGATGTCAGTGCATGTCTATAAAGAAAATAGTGGTAACTCTTGTTTTATCAATGCGTAAAATCCTGATATATTTCCTAACATAGCAGGAGTACCATCATTACACACAATGGAGAGGAAAGTAGGCGGCGATAGATGACTGGATAGAAAGAAGCTGTAGTGGTTTCGCAACATTCGCAACTTGACGGTTTGGGTCAAGCAATATTAAAGTCACAAGAGCTTAGTACGAACACGGATTAGGCACTAAAGAAGAAACATAAGTTGAAGAACAAGTGGCAATCACATTCCTTCATGCTTTTAAATGACCCAATTTATTGAAGTTGTTTTCGATTGGATTAGAATTCAATCTCAGCAGTAAAAGGTTGCTTTTCTGTGCTTCATCCTTCTGCTTTACGCGTCAAAATGCAAATACGATCCGTCCGATTATCAGTACGCAGTTTGCGTTCTTCGCCAATCGATTTATTGCTTTCTCGCTAATTCATCGCTTCCTTTCGCCTTCCTCTCCGCGTCCGGACACTGCCCAACAGCTGCTGGTGATAATTTCAATTTGGCAACGGCACCCGGAGCTGTCAGGTGTCGGAGACGCGGACTGTGTCAACAACTGCGAGGGCTTCCGCAACACTATTTATTTCAGATCCGATCTGGCGAGAAAGTTTACCAATACGTCATGTCGTCAAACATAACAAACAACAAATTTTACGAGCGTTGCATAACGCGATACGATTTACAGCGGTGGTATTTACGACCGCAGCGGTCGCGGCCGTTCGACGGGTAGAATCTCTCAATCTGTACTCTAGTACCGGGAATCCGACGAGAAATCGAATATTGAATACACGTTTAGTCGCACTGGTCGCCGCAGCCCTTAGATATGACTCGATAATATGTATGGGAAAGACTCATTGGCTCTTATCTCGAGTAATCGTTATTTTATTATGTATGCGAGAGTTGCATTCAGTATGCAATTATAATGTGAGGGACGCATTGGGTACTATTAATAATTATTTATACACAGTTTTTATTTAAGTCGATTATGTGATTGGTGAAAACAGGATTGTAGTATTTCGTTTTTTCTTAATCAATGTCATATAGCATTTCAGCCATCGGTAGATAAAATCAATAACTATTTAATCTTCTTATGATCATATTTTATTTCTGATGTCCAGTTTCAGTGTTAATCTCAAGTTTTACCTGCCCATAAGCTTTCTCTCCTCTCTCCATGAAAAAAATATTACGATAGACTATTCGAAATGTACTTCATAACAAACATCGCGGTTTTCAATCAGGTCACTCCATTTGTCACCATTTCTGAACTTAATGGAAAGGGTCTCAATTTTAAACACTCTTCCGATGCCATATTTTTAGATATCACTCATCTAAACTTATCTCGGCAGGCTATCCTCTTCCATACTTAAAATTGAGTCAATCATTTTAATAAAAATCGATTCTTCAAATAAAATTAGAGTCTAACTTCTCCGTCCATCCGATTACTGCTAGAGTCCTTCAAGGATCGAATCTCTTCCAACTTTACTTCCAACCTCAAAAATAAATCTGATCTCTAATGGATTTCTCACCCCAGAGACAGCATACCCCGGGAAGGAAAACCCTGTTGACCAATAATCGGTTTAGTCTCGATACTTTCGCTCCTCTTCCATCTTTCTAGGGGACCCCTCTCTGAGGAGGTCTTTCCCATGATGAAAGGATTGCTATTGCGCGACAGGGCTAATAATCACTTGCGACCGGCTACTTGAGAGTCGTTTTGGGCAGATGTGCATATGTATGCTTGTGTATATCTACATAGGCGTGTGTGTGTGGTCACTCACTACTTGTCACTCGTGACTCATTGTAAGCAGATAACGCATTAGAGTAGAGAATAAACGAATACTGAGACAAACCCCCTCCTACTTGCCTGGACACAGTCGAGAGGGTAAAATTCGATACCAACATGGTAGAAAATGTACGTCCAATGCCAGCAATTGCCAAGAGAGGGAAACTCTTTACAAAAACCAGCATACCAAGACGGCTTGGGTCCCCGTGGTATGGATGCGAAAGGGGAGCCCTCACGTCACGTGTAAGATTCAGGTTCCTTTGGCCTCGACTGCCATCCGAGAGTTTGGTAAGGCAATCAGCAAGTGAGAGCCTTGTGGCTGGCAAATAATGATGATGATGATGATGATGAAGATATAAAACATTACAAATATGTTTAAATAAACTTCAATATTTTTTTCTTTAAAAAGAATATCAAATCCACCTAATGTTAAAATTAAATTAAAAATTATTGCGTGAAATTCTGAAGCAAAGTAGCTCGGGGTCACTTTCGATAAAAATCTGTCATGGAGACCCCAAGTAGAATTGGTAATTAAAAAAATCAACGCAAGCAACGTGCTACTTCGTCCTCTTATAGGCAGAAACTGTGTCCTCTCTTAACAAAAAAAATATTTATCATTCCCAGATCTGAGACACGACACATCCTACTCATATAAACAAAATTCGCACAATTACTACGCACAATTATGAACGCCCTTGGTTTATTCGCAAAATAGACTTACACAAAGACTTAATAATCCTCCCTCTTCAAGACCTTATTAAAAAATAAGCCACTTCCTTTTACTATAACCTTCATTAATTCATTAATATAAACCCATCCATTTCCTTCCTCTCTAACTATGACTCCAAATGTTCCCAATCCTTCCATAAAATTCCAGTAGCCAAAACTGTTATACTTAAAAAAAAATAAGATAACAAATCAGACCTCTTTTCATAATTAAGTTAAAATCATTTACAACTTAGCTTTCAAATAATTAAAAACTTAAACTTTTAGCTTGGTTCTCTTCTTACTCGTATTTTAACAGGCCATGATGACGTTTTGACTGTAAATTAATTGTATCTCCTCTTGTGATGAAGAATTCAGTTTAACCAAATTATTCTTGAACTGTATCATTTTTAATTCTTCAGTTTCTTCCGTATTAAATAACTTAAATTATAATTGAATATATTATTATTATTAATTTTATTATAATGAATTATTCGATCCGGCCCCGTCTAGTCAATGCGCGCAGCTTACCAAAGTCGCCGACAAGCGCACAGGGACCATTGCCAGCAAAGACAAGTCCGTCGAAGAATGGTAGCGAACAAAATAAAAACCAAAATTAATAAATAAACACAGAGGCCGCTTGCTCTTGCACTGTTCACGGACCGAAAGCACCCGGAACGGGTTCTGAATGCTGATCCTCGTGGTAATGGAAATCTCTCTCTCGCGCAAGCAATGTTAACAAGCAAACGATCGAAAATGATAATGCATTCGTCCGAGTGTTTATTTATGCATTAGCCTTCGACGACCTTCGAAGCGGGGGTATCGGATTCCACGACCTGGAGGTCCACACTCTTACGCTTTCTAATTTTTTACTAATGCGTCCATCCGTCATGTGTGGCCAGACTATGTCAAGCGATCGGCATTTCAGAAGAGTTGCATTCAGATTCGCCGTCTCCAATGAAAAGGTCAAAAACGACCAAGTATTCCGAGATAAAAATCGATTTTTAATAATGATTTTGCTTTAAATACCATAAATATACATGTATAAACCAGTTTAATGATTATTAATAGATAACACTAAAAGTATTTAAGATTATCATAATCCGATCGGATAATATCTGTGTATATAAACGTCGAGGCTACCGACATATATCAAAGATCATTGATAAGAGTCGATACGCGTTGCGAAATTGCTGAATGCTCGTCCAGTCTACCGATAAGGTATGGACAAGTGCGACTCTGGGCCAAGGTGATGGTAACGAACTACGGGAAGTCATACCATGACCCGATACGGCCTACGGAATGCCACAGTCGACCCAGTCCGCAATTCATCGTGGACCGATGTGCAAATTGTTATTCGTACGCGAGCGAGATTTTGGAGAAAGACCAGAAAACAAGCATTGATTGAGGCGTATAAATAGAACTGTGGCGAAAATAAATGCGAGTCGAGTGAGGAGAAACACTCCATAGTGAGGTCATCGGATGAGATGGGACGAGTTGAGGCAATCTCTCTTTGTGGATCATTTCTTTGGCAATGCCAATGGATTTAAATATATATGAGTTTAATGTAGTCCATCATCTTCAATTCTCATTTATTTTTTCGGCATGGATGCAGATTAAAGCGGCTTAAATAGAGGCGGGTGCTTCATTGAGCAAATCGGCGACCTCTGCCCGTTCGACGTCCGCAAAGGACGAGGATTCCTCAATGACAATCTTATCATCAGTCTGTCGCATCTGTGTCATCTCAAAAAATGAATGCATAGCTGAATCAGCAAATTTTTACTAAATATTAGTTCATTCTTTAACTGTTAGAATAATTTAATTGACGATTTTTCATGTAATCGAACCTAAGTGAACAACTGAATTGTTGTGGCCTTCTCGGGTAATATAATACATTGTTCTCCGCTAGCTGATACAATCCTGAACCTTTCAAACCGCTCTAGTGTCGTAGAGATACAGTAGCTGTTATTCACGTAATCATCGTTATTCTTGGTCTACAGAAGGCGATACCCTGGTCTCCGAATGACCCAAATTTTCAATTTTATGGCTTCAATAACCTATCCGTGCCGATGTAATAACCTGTGGGGACCCTAAGTTTTTGATTTTTCTCAAATAACACTTTTACTATAAATCCTATATGTCACAAACTTTTTGTACCTGTTTAAAAAAGTCAAAAGAATAAATATTATATAAAAATAATAAAAACAACAAAATTCGCTCCTGTTGCCACGGACGGGATGTTTTTTGATACGATGTGCCGAGTGCAAGTGTAACGTGCGGTGAGAGCTCAGTCTGCAGCTGGACATCGTCGAGTGCGCGTGACATTTTCCCCTTAATGTTGATTAGTTTAAAAATCCAAAATATTGAACAAATTATGAATAACTATTGTTATTCTTTGAATAATCCATTTTTTTTACATGTCATGATTTTGATGAAGTGTTCATATATTGACTTGAAATGTTTGAGTTCTCTGAGAGACCCCCTTCGGACGACGCAGCTGTTTTCGCCGTGTCGGATGGGTTAAACAGTGCGCATAAATTGACATTCTGTTTCAAAGCCACCTTAAATACCATAACTACGATTATAAACCATTCTGAATTATCGGAAACGATTCCCTCTACAGATTCCCAGCTGGAGGTGTCTTAGATTAATCTTAGAGGTAGTCAATTAAAATATTTAAAAACGTATTGTAAATTTAATGAAGTAATTAATTAATTATGACTCGATGGAGTTTGATGAATATCCACGTTGTAGTTAAAAACCTTACGAAAAAAACTAGAAGAAGAACTGATGCAATAAATTGTTTAAAATGAAATTGTTTTAAAACTGAAATCTCAGTGTCTTTGCAGGCGGCTCGTTCATATACACTGCGGATCTGCAGCACCCCCAAGTAACAAGACACTCACTCGCTGAGCGTATGGGCCTTGCCAGACTCTTGAATGGCAGTTGAGGCCAAAGGAATCCGAGTCTCGCACGTGCCGGAGGGCTCCACTTTCGTGTCCATACCACGGGGACCTAAGCCGTCTTGGTATGCGTTTTTTGTAAAGAGTTTCAATCTCTTGGTCATTGCTGAAGTTAAGGGGGGGGCGCGACAGTAGTACCAAAAAGGTAACCCACCGCTGCCGCCAAAATGTTAGGGAACGCGACAGTAGTACCAAAAAGGTAACCCACCGTTGCCACCAATGTTAAGGGCACCCGAGCTCGCGTATCAAAAGGTACACGACCGCTGGCGCCAAAACGTTCGATCGTCCGGTAGTTAACGATCGCGCTTCGAAGATCGAGATCAAAGTGAAACACGTTTTGTTTGTTGATGATGTTCCAGTGAAATTTGCAGGTGTCGTCGGTTCGATGATAGGATCCCGGACGTATCCGGTACGAGATGATGTCAAGATGATGAGATCCCGGAATATATCTCCGGTACGAGGAAGATGCTTGACTATCATGACGTGGTGAATGTGATGGAAATGGCTCCAAACGGGACATATTTATACTGGTCCTGTAGTCACGTGTTTGATGATGTCACCAACTTTTGGCAGGAACCGTTTCCCGCGTAAAATGTGTTCTGTGACACACTTTACGTAAGAAGGATAGGGGCGCACTCGAAAATATCGAGAGCCCAGAAATTATACGTACTGACTATGCCGGTTTATAACACTGACATTGGACGTGTATCTTCTGCCACTTTTGGTATCAGATTTTACCTTCCCGACTGTGTCAAGGAAAGTAGGAGGGTTTTGTTCCTCGGTATTCGTTTTCCTCTTCTCTAGGCGTTATCTGCTTATAACGAGTCACAAGTGATTATTAACCCTGTCGCGCAATAGCAATGCTTTCATCACGGAAATTACCTCTTCAAAGAGCGGTTCCCCAGAAAAAAGGAAGAGAAGCGAAAGTATCGAAACTAGATCGTTTATCGGTCAATAGATTGGGTTTTCATTCCCAGGGCATACTGGTTAGATGGATGCGGGGCGGCAACGGGGTGGGAAGGGATAGTCGTCGCTAAGCGATGTGTTGAGCTGCGACTACGATACCTTTTTTAATTTGTAATCTTCACAGCACCCGCAAATATTTGACCCACAAGCCGCCACCGCGCAAAGCGTCTATCGTGCGTTCAAATCCGTGCTCTCTATATTTGGACGCTGAAACCATTTGGCAGCAAATGAAGATCAACGCTTATAAAACAATTAACTCATGGCGTATGTTCGTAGCGGTGAAACGTTTCAAATATCGACTTCTAGATCTCTTCGAGGAAAACATGAAAACGTAGGACGTGTGGCCTGAAGAACCTTAACACCACTTTTTTTTCTAGCTCGGTAGTAGTCGCATACTGATCTATTGAGTTTTGAATCCATGGCCCTTGCCACATTTCATAGTAAATTGTTTGTACCGTCGTCCAGTCAATGGACGTCCATCAGCTCATTCTTCTCCGGCAATGACCACACCACCTGTATTGTTTGGCTGTCTGAATTAGCTGGTCAATAAAACAGGTGCTTGCTCCGTCAAAGAAAGCTACAATGCAAACCTGTTTTTATTGTCGACGGCGATTGACGCCGTGTCGAAGAACGCTAAAATAAGCGCATCATCTTGATCTGCTGCCGGAACTGTAAAGACGTCAGATTCTTGCAAATTTCTTGTATATGAATTACGAAGACGAGAGGCGCCATCGTAAAATTAACATCCACCGACCGGTTTCTTCATCTTTTTTTTAATTACAACCGCCGATCCATTTTGACGGTGATATATCAAAGAAGCCGATGTAATACCGGTAAAGGAGTCGTAACTTGACCCGATCCTTCCAATAATAATATTTATTGGCACCTGGAAACCGGATGGATCGATCTGCTCGATAGTGCTGGAATTGAGCAATTTTCCGTTTCAGACTGTATCGATATTTAAAAATATGGATTAATGGCGGATTTAATACTTGAGAGACCCCAGGCGCAATTCAATTTTGAGGCCTCCCCCCCTCACAAAATATTTTCACTACTCGTTATTAGAACAACGCGTTATCGGGATAATGAAGAACATACATAATTTAGGGTTACGGGTATTTCGTAAAAAAATACAAATCTGCCATAACTAAGATCAATGTAAAAAAAATTATGAATCTTAGATTAATGAAATATTCGGTTGCCATGCATCCGGCTCATTGCCTACATCAGGCGTGAATGGTGAGAAATGTGTTAAACACTCGCTACATGAGGACATGAATGTATTGACGAGATCAATACTGAACGCACCCAATGACGGCATAGAGTTTACGGTCGACTATGTATAGATAAAGATACTGGCTCTCGCGTTATTAAAGGGACTTCCGCGATATTTTTTTGAAATTCGCGTTATCAGAACACGCGTTATTGGGGGTATTACTGTACATAATTTATTTCACATCAATTTATGCAAACGAAATTACTTTGATTTTTATTGCTTCTTTTTTTATTAGCATCTCGATATTAGCGATCTCAATGTTATACAGGCCGAGGACCCTTGCATGCCTGTATGCCTAGGGCCCCGATACCTTGCATCCTTTCGTCTTAAGGTAGGCTACATTGGCGGATTTAGCACTTGAGAGTCCCCAGGCGCAATCCAATATTAAGGCCCCCACGAAATATTTTTTTACAACCCTTACATCTCTTACCCTTACCCATCCCTTACTCTGGTAGACAGTGGCACAGTGGGTGCAAAACTTTAATAAGGCGCCCCTCTCCCCCCCCGCATTTTTTTTTTAATAATCTATATTGAAAACTTGTAGAAAAATAGCTAACGAAGCGAAAAATTGTGTTGTTTGACAGACAATTTTTTAAAAAAACTGGCTTGTTTAATACATTCTCGGACAGTTTTTAAATTGCGGTCATTCTTTGATTGCACGTGGGACAGAAAATCAATTGACGGATTTTTGTTTATCGTGCCAGACAGGTCTTCGTCTACAGCATGAGTTTCCAAACTTTTTCAGCATATTCAAAGCATAAATTTTGCAATGCATTTTTAGAGCTGAACTTTGAGGCCCCACGAATTTTGGAGCCCCAAGGCGTGCGCCTTTTTCCCCAAAGGGTAAATCCGCCACTGATATAGATGGTGATTAGAGTTGATGGTAAATGGTATCGCGTACGTTACCAACGTACCTGCGCAGTGAATGTCGTCTCCGTGGATAGTTGGAAAAACGTCGTTGTACTGAATTGCAGCGTCTGAAACGCATGCATGCAGCTACATACGTATATAGCTCTAGATTAATAATACTTAATTAGATTTATGAATATTTGTGGTCTTGTGTTCTTGTATTCGAGCAGAGATTTCAACACAGTTATAGGTAATAATTGCAACAATTAAATCTGTAGTAATGAAACAACGATCAAAACAGCAGCACAGCAGTCTCAACTGCTGCCTTTTCAACCTCATTATTTATTACTTATTATTTATTACATACTTATTACGCTTGTCGGCCGCCGAGATTTATGCAACTGACGCAACACAAAATTGTTATTTTTTATTCCATCGTACGGAATTTCTTCGCGTCTTTCGCTCATGCCGCGAAGAGAAATCGATCTTTTTTTCATTACGATAAAGGTTGATGACTCTCATTCTATTAGCCGATGCTGGCGAAGAAGAAGACGAAAAAAATATATATATATATACGGCGAGCCGTGTATGGCCGTAATTATACTTAAATCTTTGACGCTATTTTTTTGCAGTCCCTTCTTGCAAGTCTAAAAAAGTTATTAATAAAATCATCATGCTTAGCTATTTTTTTTTGTTGTCTATCGCGATTAGATTTGCTTCTCTCGCAATGCGCGCGCGCATAAAAAAATAATCGTTTCATTCCGCTGCAAAACAAAAAGTGTTTGCAAATAAACTGGAAGAATGTAATGGGAGATTGATGGCTGGCCCAATAATGATAAAATTCTTTGCACTTTTAGATACATTAGTTGCTTTCTATCGATACTTCTTTCTTTAGTATAAAGAAGTCTCTTCAACCTCAACAATATGCTTCTAACTCTAAAGAGAAGTAATATTGTAGAATGGACTGAAAGTTAATAAAGGTAGTTTATCCCTGCCAGTTAACCTATCTCGCTTATTTATATTATTAAAAAATTTTGGCAAAATCTAAATGATCGATAAGGGTATTTGATTTGAAGTAGACTTAGAAATCTTGTAGGTTCCTCATCTAATATTCTAATCAGACACAGATGCTCAAGCATATCTTCTGTTAAAAATATCTCGGATGTAGAAGTATCCAGCACTATCTTAAATAAATCAATACTACTCCTATTCTACTACGGACTTCAGAAGCATTTAGGATCGAGACTTATCTCTATAAAGGGAAGAAGGATAATAAAGTTGTATTGTACACAGCGATACACTGCGTCGTTGAGGCTTAGCTGAAGGGACGTTGCTTCAGATCGGGGGTAATAGAAGATGGCGTTAAATGTATATAAGATTCTGCTCTAGGCATCTAAGATAGATTCTTCGAGTCTCATACACGATCAAAAGAAGCATTTTTTAAGCTAGCCGTGCCGATGGAGTATATTTGGGAAACCAAGTTTTAATTTTTCTCGAATAACTCTTTAAAAATAAATCCGACTTGTCACAAACTTTTTGTATTCCTCTAAACAGTTCTAAAGAATAAATATTACAAATAGTCATTGCCTTTTATTGTCCGCAATTGCTTCTGTTGCCACGGAAGCGATGTTTTTCTCGCTTGCATCCTGTATGATGTTCCGAGTGCGAGTGAAACATGCGATTGACACGTGCGACGAGAGTTCAATCTGGGGCGTCATATTCATTAGTAGAAAAATATCTACCAAATTATGAAGCATATCATGATTAACTAATGTTATTCTTAGAATAATCCATTTAAAAATGAAACTGAAAGATATTGATGAAAAATTCATCAATATCTTGACTTGCAATGCTTGGGGTCTCTGATAGAACCCCTTCGTACGACTCGGTTTTGAGGTATTTGAATATACACAGACGGCAGACAAGTATGTTAGATCACTCTAGGATGTAGTTAATGCCTCCTGTCTTAAGACAACCAGAACCTAGCATGGTTCTCTTACTTTGTTCTGGTTCTAGAGTACTATATCAAAATATTTTTAATTCGTAGTATACGCATTGTGAAAAGGAGAATAGGTGATGTTCGGGAAATACAAATACTAGATTAAATCGATGGTTATACATATGTTAATCGAATATATATCAAAAATCTAAGAGGACGACGTGGATGGATTGGTAATGTTTTAAGCAGATTGAGATAAGACTCTTCACTCTATTGACATTTTTGTAAAACACGTGTAACATTTTTAGTTGTGGAAAAGTTACTTAATACAAATTTACAGTTTCAACTCTGAAATCTAAGTCACTTCGCCATATTTATTGTAAATATTTATTAAAATATGATGCTTGATTCATAATATTTACTCTTTATCCGAAATTGTGAACCAAATAAACT
The DNA here is from genome assembly GCA_022495035.1 of Philopotamus ludificatus. Classification (NCBI taxonomy): domain Eukaryota; kingdom Metazoa; phylum Arthropoda; class Insecta; order Trichoptera; family Philopotamidae; genus Philopotamus; species Philopotamus ludificatus. The sequence goes on from JAGXCT010033946.1 coordinate 53,748, forward strand.
GGTCTAAAAATAAAATTTAAGAATATCTCAACTTTTCCAATTATAACATTATGCATTTAAATTCTGGACGATGCTTGTTAGTGATGAGATCACTGGTTTCAATTCCCACGGCCATATTATACGAAAAATTCAATTTCCATTAGTAATTCATAGTAAATTCTCAACAATTACAACCAAAGTGCTTCGGTACAGAAAAAAATCAACATGCGCACACTAGATGCAATCTCACGATTCGAACTCACGTATCGAATGTACAAACAAAAACATCAATATTTATCTAGAAACTCGATGGAAATGCGGCCGAGAACAAATTCGGTATCGTGATACCATTATTTTAATATTTCTGTTATTATTTGCGCCTCTGCTAATACGAATAAGATGACTCGGTGCTTCTACTAAATGGCGACGCGGAAAAAAGAGTTATGATTGCCGCAGTAATGAAGTAATTACATTTTTCATGCGAGCATGTGATAAATTTAAGTGATAGTTGATTATTGCTGAAAAAAATAGTAAAAACCATTACACGGTCTGCATGCATGCGTGGCCTCGGGGGTCTAAGAATGTGACCCCGTGGAATTTTATTTTTATCTTTTTTTTTATTATTATTTTTCTACATAATATGCAACATTGCATTAAAACATCTGTTATAAAAATTGCTATATTTTTTATGATTCAAATTCCGTGTTAAATTCGTTTAGCATCGTATTAAGTACACCAAACAATTTTTTTTTTGCGTACTTACAAGACTTATCAATGAATCTATATGTACGTTTAAGTGCGTAAATAATGTATTAATATATAGAATTTTCTTAAGTGCTTTTACTATCAATTCACCACTACGTGCTAAATATTTAAATAAGTCTGTTTGCTTTATTAATTTACATTGAATTAATATGCATGTGTCATGTATAAATATTTTCAATAAACATTACATATTTCTTCCAGGAAGTCACTGTCGCGCATCACTAGTCATTCTTCCATAACGCGGTTGCACAAAATTAAATCTATTACTTATGCTCTTGGACGACAGTTATTCCCGACAGGAGTGCGTAACTTATGCGTTTGATATGCGACAGTGTCAAGCCAAAGCGAGACATGTCAGTGTCCAAAGATCATGCACCGAAGTGATACCCCTCCTGTTGACTTAAGCGATTTAGCTTGTAGGAATTCCGACTATGTAAATTGATATTGATTTATAATGGTGCGCGAGTGGGCATGGTCAACCTTCGGACGCATTGTGAATCAATTAATTTATCCTCGATTTTTATCCATAAATTATACATAATAATATCGCCATATATATTGCGAAAAACAAAAGAGATTAAAATAATTGTATAATTGATGGACATAATTTTTGACCTTAAGACTATCGCCGCCATTAAAACTAAAACAAAGATGGCCGCGCGCGGGTAACGCTTTGACATGTCATCCGTGTGATTTCATTTGCTCGTGTTGTTTTTTATGATCGTATGCGTTTTGCAATGTAATCGCGTCTATTAATTTCACATATATTGTTGTTTGATTGCATTTTTTGCAAACGATCTCGGTATAGTCGAGTAACCGAGCGAAAAAGTATAAAAGTACAACAAAAAAAATGATAAGCGATGTTGCGAAATTTTGTTATGGCAGTTTGCAATTTGTTTTGCGGTTTCCTGTTTGGTTTTGCACAATGTTCATAATGCGAACCGAAATGCTGTTCGTAATTCAATTATCTCAACAAACAGGGACCGGGAGCCCATCGATGCGACGCGACTGATCAGGTTATCGGGTTTTTTTTTTATTAATAAACAGCTGTTTTGCGGTAGAAGTGTGCAAAAACTTCATGTAAATAAACAGATACCTTATTTTTTTTTAAAAAACATCCAATTCTTTCTTTCACAGAGGATACAAGAATAAAGCAAAGAAATCTAAGGTGTCTATGTAAAAATGATAGATTAATTCTGTTGTCGAAAATCGATTCAAAATATGACAATTCCCAACTCAAAATATATCGGTTTTTTTATTTTCTAATTAAAAGTTTTAAGATATAAATAAAGAATAAAATTTAATTATTAGTTTATTTTTAAAATATACTTTTAAAAGCTTAACATTTCTATCTTTATGAAATATTATTGTTATTTTTGTAATAATTTACGGATATTACAAAAATTTTCATCATTATGGACTACATTATTTGTTTTTATATAAATAGGTATTATTATTCCTTTTAATTTAAAAGAATAATCCAGTCCTTTTTCTTGAACCATTTTTAGACAGTGAAAAAAGAGAATTGGGGGAATTATTAAAAAAAAATATTAAAAATATTTATACACCTTGAGAGACAAAATTCTTTTATTCATAATTTTTATTAATTCCTTAACTTATTATATTGAAATTAAATATTGTTTTTTTTTATTTATCAGGTATGAATTTTCAACACTAAGAGCAATGAAGCCATCGCTCTGTATATGTATGTATAATTTATCCGACGATTATTTAAAAAAAACAATTTGAGATTAATATTTTTCTATACCTTTCAATCTATTAAACTAGCCGTGCCGATGGGGTCTATTAGGGATCCAACATTTTTGAATTTTCACAAATAATTCTTTCAATATAAATCCTACATGTTACAAACTATATAACTCCGTCTAAAGAGATAATTGAGTCATTATAGCATTCTAACCCTCCCGATGTAAAAAACAACAATATTCGCTGTTGCCACGCGTGCGATATTATTTCTCGTTCGCATCCGGTACGATGTGCCGAGTGCGAGTGAAACGTGCGATTCACACGTCTTGCAGGAGCTCAGATTGCGGCTGGACATCGCCGAGTGCGCTTGTCATTTACGCGTCATATTGATTAGTTAAAATCCAAAATATCGATCAAATTATGAAGCATTTAATTTAACAACTATTTTTATAAAATGACAAAATATTGATGAAGAATTCTTCAATATCTTGTTTTAAAATGCTTGGGGTCTCTAATAGAGGCCCTTCGGACGAATCGGGTGTTTTAGAGCCACCGTGACGGATGGATTTAATAGTTAATAATTAAACAAGCTATAATATCACAATAATGGTAAACTTTAGAACCTCATATTACCAAACAAAATAAACTAATGTCAAAAATGAACAGTCACATATTAAACATCGATGAATTCTTCATTAATATCTTGACATTTTTTTAAAAAATAAATTATTCTAAGAATAAAAATAGTTATCCATGATATGCTTCATAATTACTAAACAATATGACGCGTGAATGACAATACGGCTCTCGCCGCATGTACCGGATGCGAGCGAGAAAAAACATTGCACCTTTTTTGTACAAATACAAAAAGTTATTCGAGAAAAATCGGCACGTCTAAAATCAAACTGGTATCAGATTCACCATTTTTTGTAAAAAAAATGTTTGATTGTTTCCATATTGAGGGCTTTTTTCCAAAACTCGTACACGTGCAACTTTATTTGTTGGTTGATTTGTTGATAACATTGTTTTCGGTTGAAATTTTGTGGTCGTTCGATAAAATAACATCCGGAAAACAATGGGACGATAATAACTGTCTGGAAATTCGATGCTTTCATGACAAAAATCTTATTTTTTACTGAAATATTTCATTATGATAGTGGATTGCGGACATTTGCGTCATCGTGTGTATGTGTAATGGGAAAACCTTTGTGTTGTCAATACGGAAGATATTTTTCATAAGCGGAAATGTATTGGGGTAACAAACAAGACGGGTGGTTAAGTTTGATTGGATTACAGGGGTGGAATAAGCACAGTGGCGTCGTGTGATTATTTTTTTTTTAACAATATATTTATTATCCTATAGAGAAACGTGTCGTAAATATGCGGGCATCTCGTTTGAATATTTAATTCGACCGACTCTTGCTAATCACCCGCATCGCAAACTGCAACCGGCATGCTGCAATTGTGCAATCAAGATTGCAATATGAAATTCTGCGTAACAATTGTTGTTTTATTTTTATTTTGTTACGGACCCGACCCTCCGCGTTCTAGCACAGAGATCGGTGACTCATTTGGCGCCTCAATTAGATGTATTTAGAGGCGATGCGGGGGCGCCAGTGGCAGGGCGGCGCCCCGGCGCCAGAGCCGGGCGCCAGCGCAACGGGGCAACAGGTGCGGGGGCGCCGCGACGCCCCGTCCGCCCCGTCCGCCCCTTCCGCCGCACTCTCTGCCCGACATAAATCAACGTATCGCACGCTCGGTCTTCCGCATCTTCCGCATCTTCGGCACCGGCAATTAATCGCCGAACGTTAATTCGAGGTATATCCGGATGATTGATGGCGACGACGTCGCGTATGATTTACGCGGCTAAAAATATTTTTTTAACGCCTCGCCGGCCATATGCGCGACCTCCTCGCAGACGAGCGTCGACGGGGTTAGAGCTTTAATTTTAAAAATGTTAAAAATAATCGGACATCTGCCTGCGAAATTTGTTGAAACGACGGGGCTGCCCGCCTGCGATTACGGGGGAGATGCTGTAACCGGCTAATGAATTTTTAAGTGGACGGAGATCGATGAATGGAAAATGAAAAAAATCGATCAAACTTGAATCGGATGTAATGTGCAAATTATTTATTGGCCGGCATTAGAACCTCTATATTCAACAGCTCGAATTGCCGATTGATTCAGTATCTTATACTATGTGAGGATTATCGTTAAAACATATGGAGAAGTCGACATAGAGGAAAATATTCCTATAATTTGCGACGGAAAAAAATATTCAGGGATTTGTGTCACAATCTGGTGTAATGAGTTTGAGAACTGAAGAACTGGAAGCCGTTGAGTAGGCCGTTTACAGAAACAAAATTTAATTTCATGGAAATATTCGTTGCAACATACTTAATAAATCTGTGAAGCTTCTTGCCTATGCGGACGACATAAACATTGGGGCCAGATCTCGGCCAGCTTTCAAGGATGTATACCAGCGATAGCAAGGACGAATCCTTGAATCACTGAGAATCGAAGAGTACAGCTTCGAGGCCGTCCAGGAATTCACATATCTTGGCTTACTTATTACAAATATTAATGAAACCAATTTGGAAGTATGAAGAAGAACCATGCTGGCAAATCGGTGGTACTTTGGACTTTAACAGTATCTTCGGCCGAGATTCCTATCAAGGAAGACTAAACTCAAGCTCTACATGACCATCATCAGTGGCCTTCTAATCCTGAGGCGGTTCGTTGCCTTTTGGAAGAAACTACGCGATCTATAGCAGAGACACGTTCGTCCCAATCCTGATGCCAGATTAGCTAGGCTTTTCAAATACGGATCAGATCCTCATCCATGAGCCTGGGAGTCGAGCTGTCAGCGCTTGGTAACAATAAAAATCAGATGATGCTAAAACCAATTCGTATTTAATTCGCGGTCTGATCAAGTGCTACGGGCACCTTCTGTAGTCACCTAATTGGCCTGGATAGCGGCCTGGCTCCTCATGGCTCCGTAGAATCTACGAAATCATGACTCATAACTAACCAACATACGGATCTGAATGTTGGGCTTTGACAAAACGAAATGAGCTACAACTGGACATCTTGGAGAGGAGGATCCTAAGACGAATATTTGAAAACGGATGGAGAATGGCGTATCACAACAGTCGGTCAGCTGTCGTCAGAGTGGCCAGTCTCCTGTGGGCTAGTCGCGTGTCAAGGATGCAGGACAGTCAGCCGCCGAAAAGGCTTACGGTTTATAAGCCTTTCTGTCCCCCGAGAAAAGGAAGACTAAGGCAGAGGTTGGTGGACTGTGTACAGAAGGGCATTGAACGGAAGATGAAGGTATGTGGCAGACCGAATAAAATGGAGAAGGGTGTTGGTTGAGCCCAGAGCTCCACAATAAGACTTGCGCTTATGATGATGATTTATTGCAACAAATATAGCAAGTGTTCAGCATATTCGCCATGGAATTGAGATAATTGTTATACTGTGGGCCCAACATTTGAATAACTCCGCCACAGACGCCTCCTTCTGTCATTTTAAAAACATTGACGCTGATAGGACAGAAATTTCTTGAGGTGTATGGAAAAAAATAAATCACTGATAGAGAGGTCTGGGCTGTAATGTGGATTATGAATTAAACACCTCCCAGCTAAACTCCTGCAGACGGATTGTGGCATTGCCTCCATCCGAACTAGTTTCCTTATTTCTACCATGGCTTGGGAACTACAGGATGAATTAGGTTTGTAGTGAGTGGTATTGCGTAGGAAAGCGGCTGAAGATACTATCCCAACATTTGTCTTAGGGTGGTTACAGAGCCGAGTCATCCTAGCATGAGATACGTACCTCTATGTCATCGTTGATGTCCAAGAAGAGCCAGGACAACGTAAACATATTGTCTGTGATCTGAGAGGTTTTCCTTTTAAGGCTCATTAGTGACGACGAATTATTAGTGAAGAGAATTTCGATAATTTCCCGCGTTCTAGTTACGATAGTATTATTTTCTTGAGTCAAATGTCTAAGTTAAGTTCTTTTAGCCATGTGGGACGAAGATCTCGCCTTTTTTCATTCCCAAAATCTGTTTCAGTGCTCTTCAATCGCATTTTGGTTCGGATGCTAGTCCCCATTAGTGCATCATATTTGGGTCCGAGATGAGATCTTTGTACTTCAGTTCCGATCCCTTCTACGCTTTTCGCCATATTACTATTAGGTTGATCTTTGGAATGTCTAGGATTCATGGGAGTTTCTGCGATTTTAGTTATTTTAGTTTTAGCTATTTCGTAAAAAAACTGTTGTTTTATTCGTCAAATATTATTTTCAACGGATCGTTGACACAGATAAGTGACGAATACAGATGTTCCCAATACATAAATTGCAAAAAAAAAAAATTCAATTTAATTAAATTTTTTAAGTAAAAGTTATCTAAGAGGATGTTGAGAAGTGCAAATATTAGTGAATTATTATCGTCAGAATAATTCATTTCAATTTCACATTCCAGTTGTCATCGCGTAAAAAAGATATATGAATAGAGACAGCTCTCTTAAAAATTAGAGATTCATGTGTTTCGCATAAATGAAATATTAAATATATATGATTTTTTTTTATTAAATCTATTTTATAAGCACAGAAATATATTCTCTCAACTTCACTATCTGACAATGAACGCATCTGTTTACGTCTTGTGAAAAATCAGTCATTGCTATAAATTTTCAGTGGTAAAATATTCACGACAATATTTTCAAAGTAGAGGTATATTTTAATATCCATTTTGAATATTGACTTGTTTTTTTTAATATTCGATAACTTGAAAGATAATTGAAGATCCCAAACCCAATTAATATTTTTTTTATATTGGTTCAGCACATTTTGGCACTGGCTGTATCCCATCAATGAAAGTGGAAATAGCGATAAATTTCGCCCATCTCGTTCGTCCATTATAACTCAATATATTTTTTTTCGCAATCCGCGTGGGCCTAATAGCATTTAAATTTGTTCATTGTCGCATTAAATCGGCGGTGTTGCCAGCGCGTCACCGCCGTTCACAAAATCCCTCCTCGCCGATAAAACAATCGCGAAATTTATTGGACAATTCCTCTCGCGGTCGCGTTCGCCATTACAGCTGGCGCCGGTCGTATAAACGACTATATTATTTTATTTTATTTTTCTTGCGAAAATTATTGCCGTAATTGCGCCCACATACACTTTGACATTTTCGCGTGCAGTGCGGGCGCATCGTTTTTCACGCTGGCAACACCCGGCGCCGATTGACGTTTCGACCTTCGTTTCGATTGAATAATCCGCTGGATTTACGATCATCTCTTTTTTATTTTTGCGTGTGAAAATTACTCTGGCGCCGGCATTTTTTTTCATTTTACACGTGATTCGCATCAAATTTAAATTTATTGCCGGTTGACGCCATTTTACAAGACACGCCGCCATTTTCTTTAAATTAAACAGATGAAATTGAAAACAATGAAATTAGAAAATCGTTTTAAAATGTTTTTATTGGTGACCAGTTGTTATTTAAAACTATAATAACATGTTGAAATTATGTATGTTTTGAATTTTAAGCTTCTTCGCTAATGCAGTACATCCGTCCCTCGATATACGCGATTTTACAATTTTATTTAAAAAAAAAGCTTAAATATTTCAGATATATAAATATACTAATAATGATATCAAATTTACAATCTGGTATTTGTATAGAAAAGCGCGATTAAACGCTAAAATTTGTTAAAAATATACTCAACCCTTTGATTGTATAAAAACTAAGAATATATCCTAATATTCTTATTTATGAGTTGAAATGTTAATCGCGGCGTTTAAATGCTTGTTTTAAAGTATTTGTGCTGTTATTGGCTTTGTAATCCTGAAATATAGTTCTCTCATTCCCATATCTGTTTTATTATAAATCCTACATGTCACAAACTGTTTGTATTTGTTTAAAAAAGTCTAAAGAATAAAAATTATATTATTATTAATATTAATTAATTACGGAAAAAACAACAACTTGCGCTTCTGTAGCCGTGGGACGATGTTTTTTCTCGCTCGCATTCGGTAAAATGTGCCAAGTGCGAGTGAAATGTACGAGTGACACGTGCTGCGAGAGTTCATTCTATGGCAAGACATCGCCGAGTGCGTGTCATTTACGTGTCATATTGATTAGTTAAAAGATATTAAAGTATTCATTTCTTTGTCGTTGTATTATTGTCTGGCAACGATATGGACCACAAAGAAGCCGATTTATTTATATGACTACGATGGAAAGATGACATAAGAGTAAGATTCTAAAGCGTCATTCACCTATATAAAGATTCAGTAAAGGTTCTAAAGATGCAAGAGGAATGAGTCTCTCACACTAATATTCCCTCAGTGTCAAACCACGACACTCAATTTGATTCCATCAAATTAATTAATTCCAATGCGCCAAACTACCTACATAAATATTTTTATAAAACATGCGGACATAATGAGTCTCTTCCTCTCACATACCTCCTGTCCAGTATTATAAAGAATTCCCTGTACTCATAGTTTTCGTCGGACATCTATCCAAGTACTAACTTGCTCAATCGCGGTTAACTTACATTATCGAAATAATATTCATGTTACCTACAAGCCATAATACTGGTTAAGATTCCATTTAAATGAAACAAAACTTGTCAGTCTCTTCTTCAAGGAATAATTCTTGAATATCTTCGTCATTTATTAGGTAAAAGACTAATCAATATTATTTATATTTTATAATCTAAGTTGGAGCGAAACAGTGTTTTAGATTTCAATATTGAAGGAATATTGGCTTACATGGGGTTCCTTGTATTTTTTTGGGTGCTTGAATTTTTACATTATTTACGGATAATCAAGAAGATTTTTTACAATTTCAACACTTTGGCTAGTGAAATGCTAATTGTAAAAAAGTTCTGAATAATACTTATCGGTGATTATGATAACGGAGACATTTCGAACAGCCGGTGGCCTTTAGTAATAATTTACCTTTTTTTACAACGAAATGTTGAACCAAATATTATTACTAAAATAAATTCGGAGACAAAAAAAATATGTGTGTGGCTTCAAATCCCTTCCTACTAATGGCGAAATAATAAGAACTGTTCTGCTTTTTTATCTAAATTCGAAAGTTAAGCCTTTGACTGACGAAATATTGTTAGCTTGTACAAAAAACAACTATATATTATATAAAAAAATATATAACAGAGTATTTGGTACGGGTTTGCGACAAATTTGATTGAGACGTCGAAAGGCGATACAAAATTCATGGCATGAGGACAATAAAGCAAACAAGACGTGGATTAATGGATTGGATAACAATGTCGGACACCGTCCACCCACACGGCCACAGCTAAATACCATCAATGGGCGGCGATGATGGCGCTAGATGGATTCTAATAGTGTAATTAAGCAAATATGCCATGTGACGGTTTTATTTTCGTGAGGGCACTCGACGATGTTTACTGGCTAATTCCAGTGACGCGGCCATAGTGATCCTAGTGATTGATCGTCCCCACGTGCCTAAATTAGTGCGGACGAACGCGGCCAAAGGTTGATGCATGGCAACACCCGACCAAATGATTCTGGTTGTTATGTAATGAGATGCCTTAGGCTGTTCTTGACAAAAATCCAGTCATGGACCACGCTAAATGTTGCTTAACCCATCTGTCACAGCGGCTCGAAAACAACCGAGTCGTCCGGAGGGGGTCTATCAGACCCCAAGCATTTCATGTCAAGATATTGATATTAAATTATCAACACTTTTTAAAAAAAAATGAATTAATATTTAATTATATATTAACACTTTATGAGCCGCTCACGCCTTTTGGCGTGATTTTGTAGCCAAGCGTTATGAGCCGTTCACGCCTTTTGGCGTAAGAGCCAAACCCCCACTTCGTCATCAGAATAAAATGCCATGAACCTTGCAGCTCATAGAGTGTTAAACTACACTGGCTATTCTCGACTAGGTTGACCCAGCTTTATAGCCACCCAAATGTTGGGAAAGTACCTTCAGCCGTTTATTGACACGTTACCACTCTCTACGAACTTGACTAGTCCTGTAGGTCCCAAGCCGTAGTGGCAATAAGGAAACTCGTTCGGATGGAAGGAATGCCAAACACGGAGGCTGTTTTAGACTGTCGCCAATACGTGCAATGTTGGTCTGGCGATCTAGCGGATCAACCAGCACCAGAGAAATTCCAACAAAGACGAGCACGCAAAGAATGGCAATGTAAAAGCCATACAAAATCATCATCATCATCAGTGAGTACAACTGTGATAGTTAAGATCTTCAATTTTTATTAACCCATCCGTCACGGCGGCACGAAAACAATTGCGTCATCCGAAGGGGGTCTCTCAGAGACCCCAAGCATTGCAAGTCAAGATATTGATGAAGAATTTATCTTGAGATTTTTTTAAAATGGATTATACTAGGAATAAAAATAGTTATTCATGATATGATTCATAATTTAGATTTTTCTACTAATCAATATGGCGCGCAAATGATACGCACACTCGGCGATGTCCGAGTTTTCGCGGCACATGTCACTAGTACGTTTCGGTCGCACTTGGCACATCGTATTGGATGCGAGCGGATATACATACGACTAGTCTAGAAGACATTTTTTTCTAAATGAAGATCACCACCACAGAATTATAATTTAACCCTTCCCACTCCGTCCACTTTTAGTCCAATCTTTGAGTTACTCTCATTATATTTTTTAAATTCATTAGGAAAATTGAGAAGCAACTATAGGGTTTGATCTAATATCTGATTAAAGAAGACATTATTTTGGATCAAGTTGTTTGCTAAAAAATCTTTCTTTCATCAGTCGCCCTAAGAGCTCTCATCATTTCATCATGTGTCCTAAGAACCCAAGAATTCTTGTCATACAAATCGTAGATAGACTTTTGTTTTCTTTTATAACTAACTTAATAATTAAAAGTATTTTTTTATTAACTGTTATATTAAAAAATATACAAACAAATTATAACTATGTTTCGCCGTAAATGTATTTTAAAATATATAACTGGCAAAAAATCGTCAGAGATCATAGAACACCGAATCCCTTTTTAGTTTAAAAATATGATGTAAAAAATATCTAGACTGTTTTCTGTCAACACTGTCACTAGACACAAGATGCACATACCGTCTTCATATTCATAATGGCGTTCTGGCCACATGGCCCGGGAGAGGAAGTATCCGGGATGACACCGACACCATTTTTTTTTCATTATTCACTTGTGAATCACGACGATCCGAGATGAATCCGGATAGCCTCGTTGCGATCCCGTTCGTCCGCCATTCCGCCGAGGTGGGTAGGTGCCGTCCATGGATTCCGATCCAATATCCGATGTCTTCATCGCGCTCTGGATTGTCATTTTTGGCAAATCAATCGGACTTGCCTGCAAGTCGCGTCGCCCGTCTGGCCTGTAATTCAATATGTCACATACCACTTGCGACATTACTTTTCGGTCAGTGTGGCGCCACCACCAATCTTCAGGCCGTGTCTATAATGACAATGTCTAATTTCGTCACAGATCATGATGCCAAAATTGTATTACACACGCTGGGGCCGAACTTTTACACTGTGGGAACCCGGATAAGATCGCAGAGAAATCAATTTAACGCCCAATCATCTCGCTATAATCAAATATTCAGAAGTGATGGTTGATCGGTATGATCGCTCATCTCATTAGTACGATTAATTAATATTGCAGTCGATAACTAAGAGACAATTGAATAAGCTAATGTTACGATGGACTTAACTCGGATGTCGACAATGATCATGTTAATGAACTAATTGAATCTCACTCGGGGCTGATGTTATATGAAGACTTAATTGATCTACAAGTGGGAAATAAGATACATAATAGAACAAGAAGCTTGAGAAATGTATTCGTTATTATTGTTTCATGTACGATTCAATTCAACAAGTTCAGCCTTGGGATTGGATAATCAAATATAAAACATATTTTTAATAATTATATTATAGAGTAGGAATCCCCTTCTATCGTTTTTTTTTTATATTCTTGGCCAAACTAGAATTGTGCTGAATAATCCCGTATTAATCGATTTTTGGAGGGTCATTCGTAATACGATGAATCGAGGTCCCTTTTATTGTTTCTGTAATATCGTCGGCTGTAATATTATAATGGATTTCTTATCGTTTCCCCAACATTCGTCGTTCCATTTTATAGTCCTGGCGAAAGGCAAGAAATATTAAATAAACCCGGATTTATCATTTTCCTGCATTCATCTTTTTTTATTGATTATATTATTATTGATCAATTAATAAATACAGTGAAATGTATTATTTTAAAATTCGCGTTAATTGAAGTATTGATGTGATACAAAATCATTTTTATTAATTAACTCATCATCATCATTTGCCAGCCACAAGGCTCTCACTCGCTAAGGGCATGGGCCTTCCAAACTCTCGCATGGCAGTCGAGGCCAAAGAAACCTGAGTCTCACACTTGCCGTGAGGGCTCCCCTTTTGTGTCCATACCGCGGGGATCCGATCCGTCTTGGTATGCGGTTTTTTGTAAAGAGTTTCCCGTTTCATTGGACGTACATCTTCTACCATGTTGGTATAGGATTTTATCTTCTCGACTGTGTCCAGGTATAGGAGGGGGGTTTGCCTGGTATTCGTTTGTTCTTCTTTCTGGCTATGCTATCTACTTACAACGAGTCAGCGAGGACAAGTAGCAGCTTACCTACCAATACACACGCCTATAGATATACACAGGCATACATATGCACATCTGCCCAAAACGACACAAGTAGCCGGTCACAAGTGATTATTATTCTAGCAATCCTTTCATCATGGGAAAGACCTTCTCAGAGAGGGGTCCCCTAGAAAGAAGAAAGATGAGTGAAAGTATCGAGACTAGACCAAATTGTTGGTCAACAGATTAGGGTTTTCCTTCCCAGGGTATACTGGCTCTGTAGTAAGAAATCCGTTAGAGACCAGATTTAATTAACTCATAAAAGGTTATAAGTCACGTTAATACGTATTATATGTAAAGTCATGAAACCTTTTCCATAGTTTTAATAAAAACATATTAACTTAGCCATGAAGTTTTTTTATTTTTCTCCAATAACTCTTTTAATATAAATCCAACATGACACAAACTTTTTGTATTTATCTTAAAAAATGTCAATACAATAAATATTATAAATACTCATTGTTCTTTGCCAAGTGCGAGTGAAACGTACTAGTGACACGTGCCGCGAGAACTAAGTCGGTGATGTATTAAGTCTGTTAAGTTACCGAGTTATCCGAAAAAAATCAAAAAGTTGAGATACCGAATATACCCCATCGGCACGTCTAAGTTAGTCACAATATTTTTGCGACTTTCCTACATACACTCATTCAGAATATTCTGTGAAAAATCCAGTATATTTCCTTAGAAAATTCGCGTTAATGGAAGTATGGATGTCATACAAAATCGGGTGATAGGTTCCGAGTTGTCCAAAACTATTTTAATTGATACAATTAACTCATAAAGGGTCATGAGATCCGTTAATACGTATTATATGATATTTTATTCATCATCTTCAATGATTTCTTTTAAAATCAAAGTTATCAAAGCCTTTTCTATAGTTTTAATTAAAACATATTAAACATGAGTCACAATTCTTCGCAATGTTTTCATTTGTATCGATCTAATTATAAATTTATTCACTCGATGGTGAATCGCCTCAATTTACTATCATTTTTGCTTAGTAAAATCGTTTAAGACTCAAATATATCGCTTGACCATAGGTTGCGAACCACTGCAATCCACGTTACGCGCATATTTATTCATGAAAATCTTAAATTCGAAACGATGCAGAATTAATTTACCACCTGACTCGTCCGATAAATCACAACATTATTCGAATGCCGCATAATTTAATCCAATAATGCGATTAGAATTTCACTATGTAAAATATTTTATTTTAATTCATAGATCATTGTAAATTCCGGCGATTACATAACCTCGGTATTTGGGCGAAGAATTTTTAATCCCACATTAAAAAAAATATCGATAATAGTTATCCCCCGTCGATTTGTTGGATCAAAAAGTAATGCTATGTGCCACGTGCCAATGCTGATGACCCTCAATATCCTGGTTTTTGATTCATAAACCTGTATTCGGACCTGCATCGGCTCCGAAAGATTTCTTAAAATCTTAGTTAATTGCCTGTCATTTGCTTCTGCGAGACGTATCCGCATACTTGGTGATAAGAATGAGCCGGGCGAAGAATTTGTGTTTAATTAGATGCACAGATCGGAATGTGTATAGGATGTACGTATGCCCGATATTGCCGTTCTTACGGCCAATATTCCAAACAAAGATGAAACAGAAAATAATGCATTTACTAATTTAAAGTAATTTATTTAAAAATATATAATATAATAATTATCCAGGGGTGTGACTTTAAAAAAAGATAGGGCATGACGAGGTTATAGTGCCCTCTCCCATTTTTTGTTAAAAAAAACATGTATTTTTCACAAAATCAAATGAAAATCGTTTTTATTAATATGTATTTATTTGAACTCAGTTGCATGAGACAATCAATCGAATTATGGAAACTCTAAAAGTTTGTCATCAATCAGTTGATGATGATATTCAAATTCCAGAACAGAAAAATGCAAAATATAGTCGAATTGAGTAGAAAATATAGATCAGCGGGACATATACAGGTCTGCCCCAAACAGAGCTTTATGCAGCAGATGAAAATCGATCTTCTGTATATGGCAATACGGAACTTTTCTCGTTACCTTCACTGAATTGAAGTCTTACAGACTTACGCTAGACAAACAGCTAAACAGAGGATAGCGACCTCGTGTTCAGGGGCAAATAGAAGCCTGCCCCGAACAGATTTACGCAGCAAACAAAAAGCCACCTTCTGTATACGGTAATACAGAACTTTTCTCTTTATCTCAAAATCTAACCAAACAACAACATTCGTTTGCGTCAAAGCTAGCGACCACGTGATCAGAACGGTTACAAGAATGTAAGAATACATACGAATACGGTTCTGTTCGCATATTTCAGCTAATTATTATTTTTTTATTAGAAGAAATGTGTGTGGGGCAGTGCCCCAGTTGCCCCTAAGGACGATCCGTCTCTGATTATGTCTATGTATAATAATTTCTCGATAAACTCTGTTATATTTTTTCCCTTATCTGAAAATATATTATTCCATAGGATAATTTTTACATAGTCATGGAGTATCTGGTTGGATTATTAATGAAAATTCAATTATATTTTATTCTAATGTTATATTTTGCATTTTTGCGTCCTTCAACGTGTTAAAAATTTGCATGATGAATATTTTAAAAATAATATAAACACGATTCATATCTCACTCTTGATCGTGTCTTAACAGTACCATGCATTCGATAAATACACGTAAAAAAAACGAGAAAAACAGGATTAACATATTTCAAAGTCCTGTGGCTACTTAGCTACTGTATCCATGACAAGACGGAAACCATTAACGGCGCAGCCTTCAGTATTCTGCGCATGATTTACGATAAAACACTCCAACCGGGAACGATATTAATCGCAAGTGCGATTAATCCGCAAAAAAGAAGACGAAGAAGCGGCATTCCCTACACACACGTACGTGCATACGTGAGCGGTATGTGCTCGCTGATCGTGTCGCGAATCTGGGACACAGCCTCCGGTACAGAAGTGTGCGAACACGATCGCACACACCCGGCGAGATCAGGCCGCGTCGATCAAGGACGTTCGATCCTATTTAATATGCGCACGAGTTCAAAAAATGAATAGAATATCGAAAGTAAAATCTGGTTTCCGAGCGGGCATTCGCAATACATCACTGTCGCGGCGGGGTATTCATCAACATCAGCGCGAAGCACTTGGGATTCGACATGCACCGCCGATACACCTTGAGGATGAGCAGATCGAGGTCGAAGTGTTGGCATTTTGTGCGTGGAAAGTGGGAGAAGCTAGATGCGCCTTGACCCGAAGATGCGCAGTAGATGATAAGAAGTCTATGCCGGATAATAGTGAAACCGGTTAACCGGCTAATTCGTCAAATTTCGAACTGTCCAAAACCAAGGTTTTATGCGACATTGGAACTCTTTAATGCTAGCGATAAAGAATTGCTTAACAAATCTGCAAACAAACTGCAGTGTTCATTGGTAACTTCTTCATAGCATGCCTTTGTGTTTGGAAGAAGTTTTGTACATATATACCTGTTCTTCGGAAACGTGCTCCATTTCCTGAAGCATGAAAGAATACATATGATTCTTTTGATTTTGTTATGAGACTTGAAACATTCGTTTGGAGAAATATATTTTGAAAGCATTCGATCTACGGAAGTCTAGAGCCGATAGAAACCAGTCAACCCCCCAATAGCGCTCCCTGCTATGTTTGCGACAATCCCTCCTATAGTGCTTCCTTCTAGATAGCCGTTACTACATAACGCTACATTTTTAAGGTCAAATTACATTTTTCCTGAATATCTAATATATTACCGAAATAAAAGTCAAGGCTCATTGAATGACCACAAAATTTAACACGGTAATTTAAAATATCTAAATATAAAATGTTTTAAGTATTGATTTTGTTCCATTTACAATTTGAAATTTAAAAAAATCTCTTTCGGCGTTCTAGGAGGGTTGAATATATTCATAAGTCAGTTCGACCTCAGCAGCAATCGGTGATTAAGTCCTTCTTTCCTCTAATGACTGACTTATCATTACCATTCAAGGAACCATCAGCGTTCTGCCATTTGTTTAATCTAGCCGTGCCGATGGGGTATATTTGGGAGCCCATCTTTTTGATTTTTCTCGAATAACTCTTTTAATATAAATCCTACACGTCAAAATAAGCTCTCTCATAAACTCAATCCTTCTTTTATCGGAAGGATACAATTGTCAAGCTAAGTCTAGGCCAAAATTTTAACCATCTTCATTTTAATCTGATCTATAATCCTCTGAATTAATTTATCCCAGATGCCAATTACTTAGCCGTGTCGATGGGGTTTATTAGAGACCTCAAGCTTTTGATTTAAGTTATGAACTATTTTTATTCTTAGTATAATCCATTTTAAAAAAATCTCAAGATTATAAATTCTTCATCAATATCTTACCTTGCAATACTTAGGGTCTCTGAAAGACCCTCTTCAGACGACGTCGTTGTTTTCGAGCCGCCGTGACGGATGGGTTAATAAAGATTGAAGATCCTCACTGATGATGAAGATGATTTTGTATGGCTTTTACATTGCCATTCTTTGCGTGCTCATCGTTGTTGGAATTTCTTTAGTGCTTGTTGATCCTCTAGACCGGCAGACCAACATCGCACGTCTTAGCGACATTCTAAAACAGCCTCTGGGTGTGGCATTGCTTCTATCCGAACGAGGTTCCCTGTTGCCACTACGGCCTGAGATCTACAGGACTACTCAATGCTTGGGGTCTCTGATAGACCCCCTCCGGACGACTCGGTTGTTTTCGAACCGCTGTGACAAAAGGGTTAAGCAACATTTAGCGCGGTCTATGACTGGATTTTTGTCAAGCACAGCCTAAGTCGCCTCTTTACATAACATCCAGAATCTTCTGGTCGGGTGTTGCCATGTTGGCATTGCTTCCATCCGAACGAGTTTCCCTGTTGCCACTACGGCTTGGGAGCTAGAGGACTAGTCAAGCTTGTAGGGAGTGGCAATGTGTCGAGAAACGGCTGGAGGTACTTTCCCTACATTTGGGTGGCTATGAAGCTGGTTCAACCTAGCCCGGATAGTTGTACTCACTTATCTCTATGATTGAAATTTCCAGGAATGGATTTCCAGGATTTTGTTTCATGTTTTTGCTACGAAACGTAGCACTCAAGAAATTAAAAATTTGCATTTCAACTATAATCTTTTATAGAATTCTAAGCTAGACCAGGATATGGTTTTTTTTCAGGATGTTACACCATTAAGCTGTTAAAGTTGCAAATTTACTTCGCAAACGATAATTGTTTAGAGAATCGATAATTTTTTTGT
Organism: Philopotamus ludificatus; assembly: GCA_022495035.1. Lineage (NCBI taxonomy): Eukaryota > Metazoa > Arthropoda > Insecta > Trichoptera > Philopotamidae > Philopotamus > Philopotamus ludificatus. Next base: position 72,196 of record JAGXCT010033946.1, read on the forward strand.
TGCGATGTTTACGCAACAGTTTAAAGACCACGTTCATGTGGCGTTAAGAAGTTGCACTTTGCATTGTGACTGGCAGCTTATTTATATCCTTAAGTGGCCCACACACTGGCACCATGGCCGCAATTAGACAAATTCGTGATTCACTCAATTTTCCCGTGTCTTCCTCTTGGCCAGCATCCATTCCAAGAAGTATATACAACCGTTACTCTTTTCGAATGCGCGCACATTACCGAAATATCGTCAGATTCCGAGCAGAATTCCTACGTGAGAACAAGTGAGCGGTATCGCATTAGCGATTCGGCAATATTAATTACCGCATACCGCGGCGATGGAGGGAGATGGCCGAAATCTTATTACCATATGTCTGAGCTGGTCGCACACGGCAACAATTTCGGTGGTAAGAAAAAGTCTATGGGATATAGAATGTACTGTCGATGAAGTGGCAGTATCTTGCGAAATCAAACTATTGCAAAAAATCGCAAAACAAAAAAAATGATATTTTCTAAATCATTAATTAAATAAAAATGGAGAATGATTTTTTCATGTCATCGATCTCTTCTGTTTTAGCAGCGTATTATTTACGATCTTTTTCGGTCTCACTCGATCCAATGATCCCCATCATCTCTTTGATTTGATCTAGATCAGTACCAATCATTATCTCCGAACTGACTTCTCTTGTGTTCGAAGAACTAAAGAATTTCCATCAGGCATCTTGTTAACGCCGTTCTTTATTTTTCATAATCAGTTCATATATGATGGATCTAATACTTATTTTGACTTTCGTTTGTGTGCCACTTTATTTTCCAGGTTTCAACTCTTCGTTCTTAGAGAAAATACTACCCGTATCTTGATCAGGGGCGCGCCGTCCATATGGCCAGGGCGTGCGGCGCACACAGGCGCCGGAAGAATAGGGAGTGCCGAGAAGGGGATCAATTGAGAAATATTAAATATATTAGATTAAAATTTCTTAATTTTTTTTCAAAAAATGATTTTTTTATCGTAGAGGGGAATTATTATCAAATCTTGATAATGATAATAATTAATTGATTACTCCAAATTAGTCCTACTCTGGCTACCATTGCCAGCAGGATCACCCTTCAAGTATCTGACTCACTATCCCCAGCCAATTGTCGAGCTCATATGGAACACTTCTGATCTATATCATATTTTAACATCTTGAAATTAAGCTTACTTTTAGATCTATTACACTTTTCTACGAGGTTACTACTACCAGTTACAAGCGATTACACATTTTTTTCTTGCTACGAATATATCAATGCTATCTGCATTATCTATCCACCGATGTTGATCATCTTCTGCTATAATGGTCCAGGTATCACCTCAAGAAAGGAAATATTACTTGTTTTATGCTTTCAAATATTCAGCTTTGCTAAGATATCTTTCAATAAATCAGTGAACACTAAATACAGATTCCCTTATTATAAAGAACCAAATAATCCTTCGATTTGCACGGTGGATCCGTTTTATTGTGTAAATTAAGGGATGAGCATATATGAAATATAAGTCATTTTTCATATAGGGCTTTTAAAAATATGTTCAAAGACCTTTTGTAGAGCCCTGGCTTCATCCAACACTATTATCCATTTTATCCGGGCTGCCACCACGTTGCTTCATCTTCCAATAAGTTTCGAAGATGCAGCGTTCCGCTGTACACAGCCCAACCACCTCAGTCTTGGTCTTCCTTTCCTTCAGAGACAGGATGACTTGTTGACCGTAAGCCTTTTCGGTGGCTGGTTGTCCTGCACCCTTGACACCTGACCGGCCTATCGAAACTGGCCACTCTGATGACAGCTGTGACTGGTATATCCTTATATAGTCCCTAATCCTTCTCGTTGCTTCGAACACTCCCCTTCAGTATATCCAGTTATCAGTCATCTTGCTTTGTCAGAGCCCAACATTCAGACCCATATGCTGGACGGTCCTGATGAGGTCCAAGTAGAACTTGACTTTGGTTTTCGCGAAATATCGACCGAAGATGCTGTTAAAATTAAGACGTTTATTGAATGATTATGAAAATCTGATTTTCATGGATATATGAAAATCTCTAAGAAATATTCCCAACTGAAGCGATTTGCTAGCTCCATAATTATTCCAGTTCGCCAAAAACAGACGATTATATGGAGAAACAGATATTTTGTATATTTCGACAAATAACCTTTGCTTGAGAGATCCCTGGCACTCGCATATCTAAATCTTGCTCTTTCAAATTTCATTTATGCTTTTAAAATTTCATTGATGGAAAAGAACACTATTCCGATTAGACACTTGAAGTAAATCCTAACCTAACCGTGCTGGTGGGATCTATTAGGGACCCCAAGTTAGATTCTACATGTCACAATTTTTTTTCATTTGTCTAAAAAAAGTCTAAAGAATAAATATTATAAACAATCATTAACCTTTTTTTCCGCACAACAATATTCGTTTCTGTTGCCACGGACGCGATATTTGTTTCTCGATCGCATCCGGTACGGTGTACCAAGTGCGAGTGAAACGTACAAGTGACACGTGCTGCGAGAGCTCAATCGGCGGCGAGTCATCGCCGAGTGCGCGAAGATTACAAATATACTTCTTAACGATTAGAACATCGAAGATGTGATTATTAACGATATAAATGATAGCTGTGCACTAATAAAGTGCGCTGCTTTCTATTCGGGAAGACTAGAGCTTCAACTGACTCTAAAACTCTAGGGCATCTATATATAAACTCGGGAGGCAGGAATGGCCATGACACGTGTTGATTAGGTCACTATTAAATACAAATGCGAATATTAGCTCACCAACGAATTGATTTAGATATATCATAGATCAAGTAAACCGATTTTCCAGCTTTCCTCCAACGTTACAATATAATGGATAACTATTGTTATTCTTAGAATAGTCCATTTTTAAAAAATGTATAATTCATTAATATCAAATGCTTGGGGTCTCTGATAGAGCCCCTTCGGACGACGCGGTTGTCTTCGAGACGCCGAGACGTATGGATTAAAAAAACTATTGCAGCGTTGGAAGAATGTTAATTAGTGATCCAGATGGGATATATATTTTATTAATCCTACTTATGAGGTGACCGGATATTTTCGATCCATTAAACCTACATATTTTTCGCATTAATTTTCTGCAACGGGTTTATTGTTATTGCATTGCATTTTAGCGCGGGCGATGCATCATTCCGCACCGTCAGATCAAATAGTGATTTATTTTCGCCAATAAAAAAGAGCAACGGCACTTAAAACAGAAGAGCGGGCAAGGAAATCGGGGGGAGGAGATGCGGGGCGCGAGGGGGATCTATGACTAAAAAAATGGCAAGAGCGATGATGCCGGTCTCGTCGGTCGAAGGAGACAGATGATCCAGAGATATGCCGCTTTCGAGAGGCGGTCGAAAAAAAATCCGAATCGGAATGCCGCCATTGATTCGTCGGCATTTGGGGACCACATTTTAATTTACGACCGAATAGATGCACATGTGTATGTGTGTGAGGATTGCATGCATGCGAAAAAGTTGCCATGGTCGCTTGGGAATTGTTTAGCCGTGCCTCAGGATCCTCTTTTTTCAGTTGTCACATGTAATTTGTTACGTTCGGAAGGCTATTGTGATGGCTTCCAGATGTTTTACCGAAGAGTTTGATTAGAGATGCAAAACGTTTTGACGAATATATTTATGGCGAAATAAAATGTGACGTGGAAACGTATCTACGTCCATGACTTTTACAAACTCGCTGTGTCCAGCCCCTCACTATCCAATAAAACGGATCGCCCCTCGGAATATATGGAGGGGAAGGGCGAGGCGGGCGCAAAGGGCGTCTCGGCGCCAGGCCGCGGCGCCGGGACGCCTCGCAGGCGACTAGCCCCAGCGCCAAGAATGCATCGCCAGAATTAGGCGCGTGCCCCACTAATTGATATATCGCCTCTGCCACTGTGCCGACAATGCACCGTGGCACCAGAAATACGATTTTAAAACGCATTAATCGCGTAGAGCAGCGATTTACAACCTTTTTAAAAAAAACTGATCACATTTTCAAAGATATACAAATATAATCTATATATAAAGACATTTTTGTATGATAATAAACGCATTCCTTTATACAGAACTAACGAAAGATAAATCATCATTGATATTCTAGACCAGTGCTTCCCAATTACTTTCATGTCACGGCCCCCTAAATCAGAAAGAATTAATTCCCGCCCCCGGCCCAAAAAAAAATATTTTATAGTTTTATTAAGATTATTTGCCAATAATATTATT
>JAGXCT010033947.1:0-11294 GCA_022495035.1 Philopotamus ludificatus
TTGAACTCCCCTGGCACATCTGTTGCGAATGAAAATACTGGAAGAAATATGCTAGCTCAATACTCCCTCCCGCAAAGTACGAGCTATTGTTATCCGTGATATAAAAATAGGTCAAACGTTTGATTTGCTTCAAATCGCAAAATACAACATAACCTCAAATTTTGTATGGTTGCCTAATTTTCTATAGCGTTGTTGATTGTATATATTTTTTTTTTATTCTAGGTGTTTTAGCGGTAATATTTATCGCGCTCGTTATTGTTGCGGCGATAGTCGTCAGGATGGTGTCGCGTCACCGCGGCGAATATCTGACGCAAGAGGAGATGGGGGCTGCGGGCGCTCCCGATTCGGACGAGGCAGCGTTGCGAGCCCACACGGGCCCCCGCGTGCTCAAACGCCAAGAATTTTTCATTTAAAAACACAAACAAACATTCCATCGTATGTGTTCCATTTGCTAATTAGCGCACGTTTTTATACAAACGTCGAATATGATCAGAGTACAAATAAATTCGTAACGGCACGTTTAAAAAAATTATTCAAAATAAAATTCTTTCGATATCACAAAAACAAATAAAAAAATATGTATCCTCGGTAGAGATGTTGATTATTTTGATAGAAATTATGTTGATCGATGAATTTAGTTAAGGACAATATTTTATACGGTATGCATTAGTATAGATATTATCACGAGCGATTATTAAATTTGTTCATGACGTAATTATTCTTTACATAGAACTCGATATTTTTACACATGATTCTCTCATATATATATATATATACGACTGATTATTGCAATATTTAAAAACGTATTCAACGTACGAACACGGTGACACCAAATTTATCCGCAGCATGACAATCTAATCTTCGCTCAAAAATGTAGACGGAAATTTCTATATTCGTGCAATAGTGTGCGTATTATTTATAGCATACGCAAAAAATTATGTTTGACGATTGTTTTATTATGTATTTTTAATGAAAAAATGTCAATTGACGGCCACATTTAATTACGACGACGGATTTGAATATTATTTGATTGACCGTGTCGAGTTACATTATAAAAAACCAAATCTAGTTGCCATTCTAGCGATGTTATATTGATTTATGATGAATTATTGATTGTTTTTTTGTAGAATATAATCTGATATTATTTTTTACGATGATATATTTAAGTGAGGTTAATTTTAAAATGTATAGATCTTCTCCTTATAGCGTGTAGATAGATATTCATTCCATCGCTCTTGATTTTTATTATATAAATATTATATTCGTATGATTTTATCGAATCTATACACTTTATTGTATCTGTCTCTTTATACATAGAATTTCATTTATATTAATTTAATCTAATTATTGTATATTGTTTTCGAGTGTGAAACATTTGTTTATAACTTTTGTGATTTGATTTTTTTTCCGTCCATTTTTTTATTAACACATTTTTGTGTGCATCCATTTTTTATTTGTTCAGTGGAGAATTAAGTACCTGAATTGATCGATGTGTATCCATTTTTTTATATTGACATATCCATTTTGAATGTTTTAATTTGGTTTCGACGACTTAATTATTTACTATATGTTTGTGTGTATGTGTGTATCGGACAATGTGTACATATATATGTGATTATGTAACGAAACCATCGTAATGGCACATTTAAATCTTTGGCCAAATTGCAGCAAGTGCCTTTAACGAATTCGCTCCTTTCTTCTTCCATATTGATTATAGATATTATTAAAAATATAATTACAGGACACTTATATTTACGCTGACAAATATGTAATTTTATATAATAAAAATAAAGTCATTTTTATACAACACATAATTCTTTTATTAACTCTTATACAACATGCGCCTCGGCGTTTTACAAGGAAAAAAATATATTATTTATTATGTTTTTATTTTTGGTATTAAAATAAAAACGTATTAAATGGAAAAATTCATATCTTATTTAAAATTATATATAGTTTCCATAATAATAATGGTATATGATGACAATCTACCATCGGAAATCAATACATGAGAAAAAGAGTACGAGATTTAATCAAAAACAATGCGGAATTTTTAACCTCCGGGAATAATAGAAAGAAGTCGTAAAAGGTCACATGTCAGCAAATAAGGAGGCTGAGGCATTGTTGATTTTTATCCGATTTTCTTTATCCGTGAGTATAAAATTACCAAAATGGGAATATTATTGCAGATCCCTCTCCGGAAGGTCAATGACAGACTAAATTTTCTCTACGCAGATTTTGAAAAAAACATTGACACACACCACCTGTTCATAGATTTCAAATCCGACGACACCGTGAGCTCCCCAGGAAGCCACGGTGTCGTCGTAAGGGCGCCGCGAAATATTCAATTAAACTGTAACGTCGGAGGAAAGCTGGAAAATCAGTCTGCTTGATCTATGACATATGTAGAGCAATTCGGCAGTGAGCTAATGCGATGAAATCATGGGTGACGACTTAGTCGGTTTATGGAGACATTAACCCCGATATGGTTCTAGAAGGATCCCGGCTCTCAAAGTGTTTGCTATACTACGCATCAAAATTGGGTACTGCTTCATACAACAGGAGCTTGAGATCTTTGGGTACAGTGACCTAACCAACACGTGCCATGGATCAAGACAGAGGCAAGCATTGGTTCCCTGACGAAGCCTGTAGTATATATATAGATGCCCCAGAGTTCTGAGATTAGTTTTGAAACGGTTAACCATGTAAGAAGGCGATAGCCTTCCCGGATAGAAAGCAGCGCACTTTGTTAGTGTGCTGCTATCATATATATTGTGTTTATCCTCCTCTTCGATGTGATAATCGTTTAAATAAGTAATACTGTAATCCTCGGGCTAGGATGATTCGTCCGCTGTATTGTTTCCGATAAAATTAAGATGCTGTCAACTGCCATCATTTTTAATAATTATGTGGATGACATAGACAGTGTAGCTAGATCTTGGGCCGCTCTCAAGGATCCATGCCAGTAGCAATTAGCATAAGAGAAAGGATCAACGAGACCAAGATAAAATACATGACTATAATTCCATGGACGAATTCTTGAACCCCCGAGAGTCAAAGAGTACACCTTTGAGACCGTCTTCTAGGAATTGACATATCTTGGCTCATTTATTACAAATAACAATGAAACAAATTTTTTAGTACGAAGAAGAACCAAGCTGGCAAACCGGTGCTACTTTGGACTTCAAAAGCATCTATGGTCGAGATCCTCTTAAAGAAGACATGTTTTACAAGGTTAATCTTTACAAGACACTCATCAGGATTCGAATATTGGGCTTTGACAAAACAAGATGAGCAACAACTGAATATCCTGGTAAGGAGTATTATGAGACGAATTACCGACGTACCGACTGTACAAGGATATACCGGTCACAGCTGTCGTCAGAGTGGTCAGACTCCGGTGGGCCGGTCACGTGTCAAGGATGCGGGACAGTCAGCTACCTGCCGACAAGGCTTATAGTTAACAAGCCTTCCTGTCTCCGGAGAAAAGGAAGACCAAGGCTGAAGTCGTTGGACTGCGTACAGAGGGACACTGCATGATTGAAACTCACCGGAAGATGGAGAACGACGGAGCCACGACTCTATAATAAGGATGTTGCGTCTATGATGATGATGATAAAATAACCGAAACAGTAGTAAAATAAGCATCCAATTTGGAGATACGACGGAGACAATTGTATCAACACAACAACAAAAAATGACACAATTCCACGTTTACAGCACGTGAAATTAAAAAAAACAAATATTTTTTGATCAAACCTCGTATTTACCATAAATTTACGACTACAGCTGCATGGCACAAATATCAATTTAATTTTTAGGTTATAAAAGCTATGGTTTATATTAATGCATTACGAAAACTATCATAAAAAAGATATATCTGATTCTCTGAAACATATTTATTATAAAATCCAAATCTATTCATCGTTTAACAATTAAAAAACCGACATCATATGAGGTGTTCTGCACTATGTATACTTAGAGGATTCTATTGGTTATTTCTTCAAAGTTATTGAAGCTTTAAAAAATGCAAGGCAATTCTATTATTAATTGAATTAATAGAATTAACAGATCGGATCTCTCAGGACGACGATTTTGAATCCAGGATGGCAATGGAAGATTATTTTTTTATTTTTAATATCATATTCTCACCGTTTGATGTTATATCATGTTTTATTCTAAAAAATATAATAAAAACCTGAATAGGGAATAATTCTGACAAACATTTCATAGTACAATAAACTCCTGATTATCCGTGAATGAATATCATCGCATCTTAATAGGAAACAAAAATAATGATAACATAAGAAATCATTTAGAGTACATAAAATTTAAAATAAAATAAAAATTAATAATCCGTTCGTTCCTCCCCCATATAGCTCCCCTCTAGCACAATCGTGAGTTTACTGTACTTCATATTTAACAAATACATTAAATAATATTACTGCTACTTAAATAATGGTCAATGGTTTCATGTATTCATTTAAATTATATAGAAAAAATATATAAAATACGAGTTGGACTGCATTATTCGACTAATTCGAGACAGTTTTGGCCATAAATCCATTTATTTTTTAAGAGTGGCAACACTGTTTTAACCTATTCATTTTTTAATTCCCCAAAAAATATAAATTAATATATTGTGGCCCAGAAGGTTTCCGATTCAACATGTTGCCGTAATAACCAAGTAAAATGCATGATTTTTACGATACGATATTATTATTTATATAAAAGCGTAATTAATTAAACAATCAGTTGCCATTTAATCTGCATATCGATAAATAAATGGCCGACGCTGCTTTTGACAGCTGACAACTTTCTTAATCAACAGTATTATGAAATCTATGTATAAAATTTAAATATTTTAACACTATGAATTTCTTTAATGTTATAAATTTTTATTTAACCAGCTAAACTTAATAAGTACAGAAAATAATGGCTTAAAACTATTTCATTAAAAAAATATCTTTTTTTTTTAATATTTCATTACCCCAAATTACATCTCTACGACGGATAAAAATGTAATTTAGGACTTGTATGTAAAAATATGTATATAAAAAAATCTGCAAATTAACAATTTTGTCTCCCGTGTCATGGAAATCATTCGATACAAAGTCGCCGCGATATAATTAACGATAAAATGCGCAATATTAACATTATTAAATAAGAGATTTTAGGAATGTACCGTCTATCTACGCCTACAAATATTTCATTAAACTTTTACTAGAACATTTACATCGATTACACACTTGAAATCATTACATTTGATTTATTTAATTACATACATTGCCCACCTACAGTTTTTGTTATAAAATAATAATACTATATATATACTAAAAAAAAATTATCCTAACTAAAATCTCTTTATATACATTAATAGTGAAAATATTGATTAGACGCTTTTAATTATGAATTAGATTGATGGCCAGTTATTCGGTTGTGTCGTCGCAGAGAGCTCTTGTCGTTAAAGAACCTCTGACAATCGTTACATTTATACATACGGCCGCTGTGCACCAACAAATGTCGACTTAAACCTATAAAAAAAATAAGCATAATAAAATATACATTGTTTACGATTATATTAGGTAACACGGAAAGAAATGTCATTTTTTTACTGCAACAAAAAAAAATATTTCAGAAAAAAGCACATAATATTACTCTGTTTATAATTTCCCTAATTGTCTATGATCTTTCTCCATAACATAGCCAACTTTTTAATTCCATCTTCGTAAAACTCTGGCGGTTTACTGTTAAAATATGAATCCAGGTGATTTTTTACCTGTTCAACATTTGTAATTTTTTTATCACGAAGTGAATGTTCCATTGATATAAATAAATGATAGTCGGAAGGTGCTATATCAGGTGAATACGGTGGATGTGCCATAAGTTCCAAATCTAGTTCTCTGATTTTGTCCTGGGTGAATTTTGCAATATCATGCTGTAAAATTCTCCTGTTGTTGTTAAGCAGAACAGATCATTTTTTTTGTAACTCCGCTTTTAATCTTTCAAATTGGACATCGTATAACTCTGCCGTAACTGTCAGACCAAGTTTTAATAATTCATAATGAATTATACCAGAAATGTCCCACCAAACACATAATAAAACATTTTTCAATGATAATGTTGGCCGAGGAGTAGGCACAGGTACCTGTTTTCTAGATCAGTGCTTCCCAAATTATGGGCCGTGGCCCTCTGGGGGGTCGCAGGATTCCTCGCGGGGGCCGCGAAAAAAATCAGTACGAAGTACAAATATTCATTTATAAATATTTTTCCACATAAATTAGAATAAAATCAGAATAAATAAGAAAAAAAATAAGAATACAAAAGAAAAAAATAATGACAAATAAGAATAAATTAGAAACAAGATTATTTAGTATTTTTGTACTGAGATGTATTCAGTGCATGGAGTTTTACTGTATCATAGTGAAGTACGATCGCTATCTCGTGGAAAGGTTTTAAAACGATTTTGTGCTGAATATAAATATGTACACCTATCCCTCGATTTACAGGAACTTTTTTTTACACGTTTTCCTTTACGGTTTTTTAAAAAAAAGTTGAAAATAAATGTTGAAAATAATCAATAATAATGAATTTTATTTGTTCATTACGTCCACTGTAGGTATGCATTCCACTGTAGGTGTGCATTCAGCTGTAGGTATGCATTCCACTGTAGGTGTGCATTCCACTGTAGGTATGCATTCCACTGTAGGTGTGCATTCCACTGTAGATGTGCATTCCACTGTAGGTGTGCATTCCACTGTAGGTATGCATTCCACTGTAGGTGTATCTCTTCCCTCCATTCAGCGTTCATCCTTGACTTGAAAATGGAGAAAAGAGTAATAGATGTTGCTGGATTATAAAGCATAAAATGAAGCTACAATAAGAACCATTAAAAAATAAAAACTCAATGAATTAGAAAGAGTGCTTGGCAGCTAGCACTCTGAATCTGAGAGCACAACTTCATATATCAGAGATATTGCAATGGAAAACATGGAGAGGCCTTGTGGTTTGGATAGAGGATAGAGCAAAACGGATGCCAAGGTTAATTACCAGCTATTACAAATAAAGCATTGCGGTTGCAGAAAAAAAATAGAGAGAAGTTACCATCCTCTTCTTTATCCTGAAAGAAACGGAGGCTTTCACAGCAAGTCATGCTTGGTTCAAAGATTGGAATCAAGACTGCTCTCTGCATAAGTGAACTACGACATCTGAGAATATAGATGCAGAAGCATGGGAATATCAACAAAAGTTGCTGGGGGAATTTTTGCCCATCAATTCATATACTCTAATCAGTTTTCCAGCAGTGCTGATGCCTGGGGTTATTTTGAAAAAGTTTAATTAAAGAATATAATTTTGTTTTAAAGAATAATTATGTATTTTAAAAAACAACAAAATTATGCGTTTTTTGTGTACTTTTCGATTTACACGGTTTACACGTATTTTTTACATTAAAAAAAATATACAATTTCGATTTACACGTTTTTCTCAGGAACCTATCTACCGTGTAAATCGAGGGATAGATAATATTATAATTGTAGTAATATTATTGGCGAAATAATCCTAAATAAAACTATAAAATATTTTTTTTTTTTTTTTGGTGAGGTTCTTTCAGATTTAGGGGGCCGTGACATGAAAGTAATTGGGAAGCACTGTTCTAGATAACCGTTATTTTTTTTTTGGCATTACTGTAAAGGACCCATTTCTCATCCAGTAATAATTCTTCTGAGAAATAGATCTGTTTCGTGTCTGGACAATAAAGATGCACAGATTGTTACGCGTTGCTTCAAGGCCGTTTGAGAGAGATCGTGCGGTACCCAAATTCCTTGCCTGTTTTTTTTCCTCAGACCTTTTCAAATGATCCGGCCAGTTGTTATTGGACAGCCAATATGATAATTCCTTCACTGTTTTACGCGGATCAGCTTCCACCAATGAATTTAAGGTGTCATCGTCGATTTTAAGGGGGTCTTCCTGTTTTTGGTTAGTCTTTTAACTCCCTATCATCTCTTTTGAACTTTTTAAATCATCTAAAGCACTTTCGCAGTTTCAAGACGTATCCATAAATATTGGAGATGGTCTATGTAGCTTCTTCCAGCTTTAACCCCTTATTAAATAAAAACAGCATGAAATACAGCAAATGTGCTCTTTCAATCTTAGGCTTCTGCATTTTTCTACTACGGCAAAGAAAATAAAAAAATGTAAAAATAGCAAGAGTAAAAACAGAGCTTCAAAATGATACCAAATACGACGTGCTAACTCAACGGCAACCGGTGACAAACTAGATTTAAAGTTAAGCACCAGAAAAATGTCATTTCTTTCCATTTTACCTATTATTATATATTAGGAGGACCGAAAAGTAATCTAATTTTTTTTTGCTGGCGAAAAACATTTATTAAAAAAATCTTAAATACTATTCCAAATGCGTTTTTTACCTCTTAATGTATGCTCTAACGATCTGAAAAGGTGGCAATCCGACTGTGCGAGATCCAGTGAATAAGGTGGAAGAGTTAAAAGATACAATCTAAGCTACCTTATTTTTTCTTGTGTTATTTTTGCAGCGAGAGAAGTTGAAAGATCTCTTTTTTGCTATTGACCAAAATAGATCGTTTCTTATGAGCTCTTGTTCCATTCGCTCGAGTTGTTCACAATACTCTGTCGTTGTAACGGTCTGACCAGGTTTAAGCAATTCATAGTGTATAATTCCAGAAAAATCCACCCGCCACCATACAAGAAATGATGATAAGATCTTCTTTTATTATGGTCGAGGGGTCGGAACAGGTACTTCTCCGGAAGAAAGCCATTGTTTTTTTCGCACAGGATTATTGTATAGCACCATTTCTCATCTCGAGTTACAATTCGCCGCAAAAAGGGATCAGCTTCATACCGAGACAAAAGAGACGCGCAGTTGGTACACAGTTGATCGAGCGCCGTCTCCGTCAATTCATGAGGAACCTAAATTCCTTGCTTGTACAATTTTCCTATGATCCTGAACTGTAGACCATGGACACCCAATCGATTGTTTAACAAGGATCTAAATCCACCATCGCTTTCAGGATATCATCATCTAATTTTTGAGACATCTTTGAGATTTCTATAACTTTTCAAACCACCGATGAGACTTGTTTAGTTTCAGAATATCCCCATGTGTTGGTATTTTTTTTACTGCGTCGTTTACCTTTATTCCTCTTGATATAACAAAAATAGCTTAGAATGATGTAAGTAGAAGTATTCCTATTGTTGGCCTTGACACTTTTCCCCACTGGTATAAAAAAAGTTTTAACCGAAACATAAGATTTACAACCATAGCTTTAACGTAAGGGATCTTGTCTCGACACAAACTAACTGTGAATGAGCTCATCGAAAAAAAAATGATTACTTTTCGTTCCCCTTAATATTATATTTAAATACCTGATGCGTGACAGAATACTTTTGTGCAGAGCGGACAGTTGTGGAGCTGTACATCTCGGCGATCGTTATGTTTCAGCAAATGGCAGCGTAGAGCTTCGCGTTGCGTAAATCCCTTTTTGCAATTTCCGACATTACAATTATACGGCTTTACCTCTGAAATACGATGAAATAAATCACACAAATTCCATTTTGATAATTAAATACGGCGTAAATATCGATTGTTACCAGAATGTACGAGTAGATGTCGCATCAATACTTCTTTTTGTACGAATTTTCTGTCGCATATTCCGCATTCGTACGGTTTTATTCCCGTGTGAATTCTTTCGTGTCGTGAATACGACGAACGCGATGGAAACCATTTTTCGCACACTGCACACGTAATCCTATATAAATGTATTCAGAATTAAAACGAGAGATTTGGTTAGATTTATTAATTTAATCGAATTAAATAATATTACCCCCGTTGCGATTCGTGCGTCGAAGAGTGCCTTTTTAAATCGACCAATCGAGAAAACGCTTTCGAGCAGTGTTCACATTTGAAAACCAATAATTCACCGTCTTCATTTTTCGCCGTATTCTGAGTCTAAAATTAATTAATCTAATTAATTCAAAGGATCCTGTTTAAATGAGACAGCTAGCAAATAAAAGAACTCATAGTAATTTATTTCCGTTAAACGGGAAGTAAAACAGTAAAATATGACGGTTTTGGTATTGCTTTGGCTCGTGATTTTAAAAACAAGTGAGGTTGAAGTCCCCCCCCCCCTTTTTTTTCAAAAAAACTGATCTATATATATTTTTATTACAGTGAGGGCGAACTAAAAAAATAAAAAGAATTATCAAATTTTTTCTTGAGAAATTAAACAAAAATAATTTTTATTTACATATAAACATTAACAAAACCATCATAATAAAAAACATGTACTTTTCACAGAATCAAATAGAAATCGTTTTTATTAAGATTTATTTATTTAACTCCTGTCCCCAAAGTGTATAACACTTGGCGATCGATCGAATTATGGAAACTTAAAAAGATTTTCATTAATCAATTGATGATGATATTTAAATTCCTGAAAAGAGAAATGAAAAATATAGATAAACGTTGACGGTGTCGTTTATTTTTCGAATCGAGTATATAATATAGACTAGCGGGGCATATACAGGTCTGCCCCAAACAGTTTTATGCAGCAAAAGAAAAGCGACCTTCTGTATATGGTAATACGGAACTTTCTCTTTACCTCTACTGACTGACAAACAACATTCGTTCATGTCCGAACAACAGCTAAACTGAGGCTAGCAACCACGTGTTCAGGGCAGGTAGAAACCTGCCCCGAACAGACTTATGCTAGCGATGTGACCAGGGCGGATACAAGAATGCCTAAACACATACGAATACGGTTCTGTTCACATATTTCAGCTAATTATTATTTTTATTGGGAGAAATGTTTGATAGGCAGTGCTCCGGTTGCTCTTAAGGACAAGCCGACCCTGATTTGAAGCCCTGTTAGTTAAAAGTGCAACAATCAGAGATTGAGGAGACACAAACGATTCCAATTCACGCAATCAAAGGCTTTTTTGTAGTCTATGAAACGTATCACCATCGGAATGTTGAAATTTATTGATTTATTAATTTCAGATAATTCTTTGCATGGACAAGGGAGCTACAAAGTCGAAAGATCAATCAGATTTATAAAACTCTAGGTTTTTTTTCAGGTCAACACCTTTATCGTCCATTACTTCAAGTTTCTTGTTTCTTAAAAAATGTTTTAATGATCGAAATAAATTATAGTAGGAGGATGCAGTGTTTGGTGAGTAGGGAAGGTGGCAGAACCTCTCTATATTACATCTGAAATATTTTTGAAAAAATTATATTCACAAATGATTACAGTAAA
>JAGXCT010033948.1:0-44422 GCA_022495035.1 Philopotamus ludificatus
ATATCCAGTCGTCGCTCATCTTGTTTTGTCAAAGCCCAACATTCAGATCCGTATGCTAGACGGATCCGATGAGGGTCTTGTAGAGCTTGACTTTAGTCTTCTTTGAGAAGAATCTCGACCATAGATGCGTTTAAAGTCCAAAGTAGAACCGGTTTGCCAGCATAGTTCTTCTTCGTTCTTCCAAATTGGCTTTATTGTTATTTCTAAGTGAGCCGTGATAAGTTAACTCCTGGACGTCCTTAAAGCCGTATTCTTCGACTCTCAGGGGTTCAAAGTTTCGTTCTTGGCCTTGAAAATGATTTAAAAAAATAGTACTTCTAATATGTAAATTAATTATATTTATTATTTTTAATGAGTAAAAAAATAAATAAATAAATGGACAAATCCATTAAAATATTGTAGTAAACAGTTAAAATACATATATCTAATTTGAATTCAGGTTAATATAATTTCAAAATATGTAAATATTCAATTACAATCTGTATTTATTATTATTTTGTTTAAAACACTAATAGTATTTAATAAAAGAATAATAATACTTTCGATTAATTCATATGTAATAAATATGAGGCTAGAGATACTATAGATACTATTAATGTCAGATTTACAGTCATATTATTTTTTTAAATTAATGATGTAACTCATTTTTCAATTATAAATAATTTTCTCATTAATAATCGTTCATAGTGAATTTTGACAGTAAATATTCAATGGACGATTATTTTTTAATGCTACACACACCAAATGGTAGCTGGCTTAATGTGCTTAATTGTGCTAAAATCTAGATTTCTCATAAAAGCTTTGTTTTGTAGAAAACAAATTTCTATGCTCGCGTAATTATATTTAATTATGATACATTATTAAAAAATAATTGAATGAATAAAGGCATGATTTGGGCACATTTTAATAATAATATCGCATTATTATAGGATGATACTATAATAAATTTTAATTTCACATTAATGTATCCATAATATACATGTGCAGCATCTGTCATTTCACAATTTTCTTTGACATCTGAACAGATGTTTAATTTTCTGTAATATGATTGAGCTTATTCATAGCGGTTTTCTACAATGACATATAATTTTCTAGTGTAATAAAAATGAAATCGATTTAAAAAATTTCACATGGTACTTTTACCGCGGATTAATTATGTTTTATTTGCAAATTCGTTGAAAGATACGCGTTACGGTGCAAAATCGATTGTCTTTCCGGTAAAGAAATTCGGTGTAAAATATTTATGCCGTGATACTGACCTGGTAATTTCGGGGCATTATCACGTCGCGATGGATATAATATGGTAATGATGCATTCGACGGCGAATCACGTGCAACTATCCGCCATATGGCGAATATACGCTTGTTATATGTTATTTTGTATGCGTTTAATGACGTTTAATTTATTTTTTTGCAGATACGCACGCGACATCTCTTCAACATCGAGAGATGCGGTTGTTAAGACACCTGATTGCCGTTCTTGTTGTTCAAGGGGTACGTCTATTATTTTATTTTTGAGCTTTAGGATCGATAGATCTTGTTTTGGCAATACACAGTCAATCAGATGTTGATCCATCGTGACGTCACGTCAATCTTGTTGAAGAGTGTTATTAATTGCGATGATGAGGTGAGTTAGCGTAGATGCCGAAAGAGGACACTGCTTCATTGAGCGTAACGGTTGTTCGACCGGCAGCTTCATTCACAAATGCAGGGCCTCTAAAGCGCAAGGTCGCGACCCTGCCACATTAATTCACAACAAAACATACATGAATAATCAAAATAATATTCCTATTTCATAACAAAAAATCATAAAATTAAATATCATATTAATACAATTAAATCAAGCACTAATTCTGGCATAATAAATATTTTTTCAAATGAAAAAAATAAAATAAATAGTTGAAGACCTCTGATGCATGTTGTAGTCGTAACTGGCACAGGTATCGATTAATATTCGGCAATCTTACGAGACGTCATGCAATTTGCATTTGCTTACGTATGTTTACGCTAACTATTGCCGTTTAAAAACAAACCAATAACGCGATTTGTTCTCAAAATACATTAATATTTTTTAAATCTTGTCGGCATAAATTCGGCATCGCCGTGATCTAATTTTTATCATCTTGGGAATATACGCATATTTCGAAAGAAAGTTTAATCTGGGTTAATGTTTATATCAATCAACATACTTTGAGTAATGTATCTTATTAAATATATTTTAAAGTGGGTGAATCGAGCCGATGTTTAATTATCATTTTTATGATTAATTTCGCTGATTGGATATATAATTTTTAAACGTTTGCAATTACTGTAATTAAATTCTATTTTTTTTTTATCTCGAATTTAAAATCTTGTTAATTGGGCACAGTAAATTACTACTGTAATAATCTGATGATTTTTAATAATATATTATCGATCGCTCTCATAACATTTTTTTTTTAAATACAATAAACAAGCATTTTAGGTCAATGATAGTCAAGGGGTGAAAATATTTAGTTATTCTGAAGAAAGTTATCGTGTATTTTCTTTAGACTGTCGTATAACAACATGCGTATGAGTGGCTTCCCTTTAAGTGTTCTCAAATAAGAATATGTAACTATTCAAATATCTAAATAAAAAATATTTATTAAATAATTAATAATTATCATATTTCTAAAAAGTCTAAATTTAATAATCAAAATTAGTCCTCATTAAATACATCATACATTTAAGTCCTATTTCTAAGCTTTGAAATACTTCGGCGTTTAATCCTTTTAACTATTATATTTTTATCGTCTAAATACCGCAAAAATCTCGTCATTTCGTGTTGTTTTTGATCTTCTGGAATAGAGAGACGAATTAAAAATCGCCGAGCACATCAAACGAGCACATCAAAACGCAAAAAACCTTTCAATATCAAATAATAAAATTAGCATCCAATATGACTATCGATGTCAAGATACGTCAGAAACAAGTATACAAATTACAGCAACAGCAATAAAAATTGTGTCATTTTTTACACAAATTTAACCTAAAAACAACAATATTCCCTTCTGTTTCGGGATGTTCTTTCTCGCTCGCATCCAGTACAATGTGCAAGTGCGAGTGAAGCATACTAGAGATACGTGCCGCGAGACCTCAGTCTGCGGCGAGACATCACTGAGAGCGTTGTCCTTTACGCAAAATCCAAAATTTCAACCAAATCAAGAAACATATCATGAACTTTATTCTTAGTATAAATTATTAATAAATTTGTCATCAATATCTAGAATTAAAATGCTTGGGGTCACGGATAGACCCCCTTCGAGCAACCCGGTTGTTTTTTGGTTGGTTAATTAATTTTATATCAGGTTTTAAAAAAAAATATCAGTTTTAAACTATTATATAAAAAAATTCTAGATTTTATCCACATTTTTTTTTTAAACATGCCTTAAAACAAATATCCTACGGTATTTACTTACAATTCTTAGAAAGTTAAGTAAGAGATCAACCTTGTTTAAAAATAAAAATATCAACTTATTCACGAATTATATAAAAAATATTAAATTAAAAATATAATAAAACCACAATAATGAAAACTCTCGTATCAAATTAATATCTCGTCAAATAAAAATCTCGTATTTAATATCATTGCTTATCATTTTTTTTATCATATTATTTATATAATCACTGTACTTAGAGAATGCCCTTTTTATGTAAAAAAAAAGGCAGCCAGTGCTTTAAAATGGAACTCAGTATTATTTCTTTATTTTATTCTCGTTCCCATAATTATAGAAATAATAATTTTGTAATTGACGAGCTCGGTGTAATTTTTTAAGCAATTAAAAATCAATTAGGCCAAATGCTGAATAATAAAAATGAGTTTTTAGATAGAGCATGATTTAAAGTATAATACAGCTTGCTATTCACACGAGACGTACGCCGGATGAGCGCTTCCATTACAATCGATCATGGAAAATTGATAATAAAAAAAAAACTAGAATAAAATAAATTATAGCATTTGCATAAAAAAATATTATACACATTCGAAATTTTTATTTCAGCATCAACGCAGAAAAACCACTTTCGCATAACAATTTTACGCAGAATGAACATCGCAACATTTTTTTTTTTATAGTAAAACGTCACTTTCAATTTCGTTTAATAATTATGCACCAGATGCAGTCATAAACAGTCGTGTTAAATGTCGATTTGTCGCGGATGTTAATTTTCTACCGTGTAATACAATTACAAAGAGAAACCCATGACAAATGCCTGACCCGGATGGCGTCTTCTTCAATAGATACATGTCGCCTTGTAAATATCCTCCTGGAAGGTTTTATTGCATCTAAAACGCGTTTATGACGTCTAATTGCTTTATCAGCACTGCAACTCAATAAACATAGAGTAATCCAAGCGATGTTAGAATACTAATAAATATGTAATAAATTAATATTTTATACAGCAATTATGCTTTAATTATTCTGTAGATGGTAATTTTATTGGTATCGCATTTCACGATGATCGAACAAAAAACGAGCGCATTGTACCGACTGCAATCAGCGGTGTCCCAAAAGAACCGTGTCACAATAATGACGGTGCATCGGACGCTGTTATTGTTGTATGCAGATCGGCACTTGTATGTAAAGCATCTTGCAGAACAGTTTGTTGTGGCATCTCAAATATGACACGGTAACACAAAAACGGAGAAGGCGGCAGGTGAGCCGGCCGTGGCCGCGGTGGCTGTGGTACATCGGATGGCCGAGCGAGATGAAGTTATGGCGGTGCCTCAGGCACGGGAGCAACACTTGACCTACAGACGGCACGGCGGCCCGAGACCCAAAACAATGCAGGAACCAGACTCATTCATAAAGTGCACTTGTCTGACAAGTGCAATGAATACCTCGAATGGTCCAATAAAGGAGCGCGAGTGATTCTGCATCATCATCCGTGTCCACATTGACCACGTATACGTACAATCTTTGAAAGAATTATCTAGAAAATGAAAGCTCTGAACCGCAAATACTTCTAGTATTGTAATGATCTAATATGCTTACCGCAATCATCTTTCAAATATTAGATATTACAACACGTGCCATCCCCGAGAGCGCTCTCCGACGTTTGACCCATTTAACCCTTTATATTGATTTTTACCGTACGCCGTATATAAACTTCAAATAAAATAAAACGGCTAAACATATCGACATTCTAACAATCACATTCTTTCAAAATATGTCTCTGCATTGATTTTCATTCAAAAAAATATTATATTTTGACCATAAATAACCCCGTAGGTAGCGTTTGCCGTGACGTTGTTAGTTATCTGATTTCGCGTGCCTGCACGCCATGGCGTCTAAACATTTAACTGCTGCGCCTAAATTAAGCCTAAAAACGACACGTGTCCAAAAATCATACATTTTTTTATATATTTATTTATCTGATTATATTAGAGAATAACGTAATTTAATTTAAATTGGCATTTCTGAAATAATTTAATAAGTATTCAATTCAGATATTCGTGAAAATCAACTTGATTTATACTTATTTAATTTTATATTCTAATGGTCCTATTAAAAATCTAGTACGATATGAATTATTTCATAAAGATAACTAATAACAGACGTATTCCTACTTTAAACTAAGCATTGTTGAAGAATTATAATTAATTTCTATCTTTAAATTCTACGTTTTAAGATTTAAAAAAAAATTGTGCGGTCCATTATTTTAACCTAGCCGTGCATCATGAGAACCCTACGTGTTTTATTTTTCTCGAGTAACCCTTTTATTATAAATCCGAACGTTTTTTGAATTAGTCTAAAAAATTCTAATGAATAAATATTATAAATAACCATTGACCGCATTTGCGAAAAAAGATAAAAACAATAATATTGGTTTTTTCTCGCTCGCATGCGGTACGATGTGCCAAGTGCGAGTGAATCGTTCTCGCTCCAAATTTTAAAATATTAATTAATTAATCCTTAAGCTCTTCCGATAACCCGAAGATTTTATAAATTATGCCATCTGAAATCAATCTTCTGCAATTAATCTTCTGAAATAGAAAAGGGTAAAACTTTTGTATTACTCATAGTAAAAAATAAGAGATTCGGGAACAAGCGTTTGTTAAAAAAAACTTGTAGTGAAAAAAAATAAGAAAAGCCGATAGGGACGAATGCTAATAAACTTAAAGCTTAAAAAAAGAATCATGTTCTCAATTTACTGGCACAGTTGAAGAAAGTATTAACATTTATTCATAAAATCCAACACTCTTATACATATTATATTAACCTAACCGTGCCGAGGGGGTCTTTTTAGGACTCCACATTTTTGATTTTTCACTCTTTGCGTTTTTGTGTATCTCTTTTTAACCTTTTTTAATATAAATCCTACATGTCAGATTTTTTGTTATTTGTCTAATAAAGTCAAAAGAATACTTATAATAAATAATCATTGACTTTTATTGTCCGCCAATTTCGAAAAAATATAAAAACAATAATATTCGCTTCTGTTGCCACAGACGCTATGTTTGTTGTCGCTCGCATGGGGTACGATGTGCCAAGTGGGAGTGAAACGTATACTAGTGACACGTGCGGCGAGAATTTGGCGGTCATTTACGCGTCATATTGATTAGTTAAAAAATCCAAATTATGACGCATATCATGTTTAACTTTTTTAATTCTTAGTATAATCCATTTTTTTCTTAAAAATGGAAAAATATTGGTGAAGAATTAATCGATTAAGAAACTTTTTTCGTTTTCTTTTTATCATGGCTTGTTTTTTATCGAACGTAGACGATCTTTATTTTTTCTCCAAATATGCGTATATTTTTTTAAAGCTAGAATAATTCTGTTTCCAACCCCGTCTAATTGCGAATGTTATAAACACTGTTTATCTTTGACTTTTTCTACAAATGATGTGACCAAAGTACTAAATTATATGATTTTTATGGTGTCCTGAAGCTCTCGCTTTTTCTTAAGAAGTTGATGAAAGGTTTTTTGTATTTTTCACGTGTTCTGTCCACGGATTTTTTAACATTCTTTGGTAACAACGCATTTCCAACGCTCGGGCTAGGCCATAAAATATTTTTATTTATATATAATTAAATTAATAACATTTAATGGTAGCGTACTTGAAGCACAAATACGTTTTTTATTGTCGCATGTCGTGTTAATCTTCACACGCAGTTCCGAAAACGAACGGTAATAATCTTCAAAATAAAACATCGACGATCTTCTCGATCCATTGTATTTAAACCTTTGATTGAAATTTCAACCGAAGTATGCAATAATATATGTAATTATCTGTATATATCAATTAATGTGTGCCCCGGGGGTAACTTACTGAATAGTTCTTCGGATAATCATTGCCTGCTACGTTTCACAGTCCAATAAAAAATCAAACATATTAATTGCAGTGCTATGTCGATTAACTGCACCTGACACACGTCTTCAATATTTCATTGACCGATGTATTAATTACGTGTCTTCGCAATTATGGCGAAATTACGTCATTACCCTGCTAAAAATTTGCGAGACAATCAATTTGCGATATCTCGAAATGGGTTAATTAAATTTTACATTTTCAACGGTGATGAATTGCAATGTCAAAAGTCACCATCATCTGTGTTGCCAGCTGATTGTTGTTGGCTCGATAAACAACGCTATCGATCATTATTAACCCATATGAAAGAGGCAATAATGCGTTTACGGTAAAACGAATTAAATGAATAAAAAAACAAACATCAATCGCCATCTTGTGTGTGTGTAATTTAATTGCTGAACTAATAATACAAATTTCAAATTCGACCAATTTCCTGTGCCGTGTCGTCGCAGATGCGATCGCGTTTTTAATTGACTTACCCCGAGGTCCGGCAGTATTGGGTTATCGTTAAGATGAAGAGAGATGATGAGGAACGAGCTAGGTGGCGGCCCCGCCCACTGCGTCCGCGCAGACCCGGTGGCACCGGCGGCAACGGGTTAACATTAGCGATTCTTCATCTAATGGCATACACGAATTAACACACATACCCGATTCTATTTATAGTGGAACCGGCTCCGTGTTTGTATTACTCGAAATTTCGACCTCGTTATTACACAAGATATTTAATTTGGGCTACATCTGCGCCCGGGAAATCTGTTTATCTTGAAATTGTGGCGGGCCGACCGTTTGATGTAATCATTTATCTCAGTTCATATAAAAAAAAATTCTATACATATGCAAAATATCAATACCTAATAACAATTTGAATAATATTTTCGATATTATCATAAAATTTAGGCTAATGTATCAATCTTAAAATCAATTCATAATAGATAATAAAATTCTATGAGAAATTAAAGTGTAGTAGGTCGAGTTTATGGGTTTTTAACCTAGCCTTAGGGTCTATTTGGAATCCCATTATTTTAATATAAATGTTACAAGTCTAAAGAATAAATATTATATATATAATCATTGTCCTTTATTGTCTGCAATTACAAGAAAACTAAATAAAAACAACAATATTCGCTTTTGTAGCCATGTGCGCGATGTTTTTTCTCGGTACGATGTACCAAGTGCGGTTGAAACGTAGTAGTAACACGTGCCGCGAGTATTACAGAAAAATCTACAGAAAAAATCCAAAATATCGACTAAATTATGAAGCATATCATGAATAACTATTTTTATTAATAGAATAATCCATTTTTTCGTCAAAATATTGATGAATATTTCGTCAATATATTGACTTGAAATGCTTGGGGTCTCTAAAAGGGACTCTTCGGACAACTTAGCGATTAAAACAAATTTTAGATGACTTTTAAAGAACACTGTTTAAAATATAACAAGTCAATTATTATTTTTACGCTGATTTTATAGCTCATGTGGAAATTTTATTAACCACTATATGACACCAGCATCACACCGGTGAGTCGCGATGTTTTTATTTATTTAATTAGTTGTTATTGTGCTAGTAGAATTGACTTTAAATGAAGAACGCTAAAAAAAAGAATCGGATTTTTACAAGAAAAATTGAAATAGTATCAAACGATTTAAAACTATATTCATGAAATGGTGTTGGCACCCGGTACCATGAGTCCTGAACAGTTAAAAAAAACAAAATATTGACCCAATTAAGAAGCATATCATGAATAATTGTTTTTATTTTTAGAATGATCGATTTAAAAAAAGTTAATATTTTGATTTTAAATGCTTGGGGTCAATTTTCCTTTATAAATAGACCCCTTTCGGATGACGCGGTTATTTTCTTGATCGGTTAATATCCCTATGAATCAAGCGAATATATTCCTATACAAATAACTTTAATATAAAGCTTCCTGCACATACTACCAACGTGTGCAGTCAATAAGCAGTTGTGACGCTGGCGTGACAAACTGTCTGAATCTGCCAAAAATCTAATGCTTTATTTGGAAGAAGGCTGAAAGACAGATAAAATTTTATTTACTCATATTTTATTATCAAAAAAAGTTGGGAAAGCTCTGTTTTAGATAAAACGTTTTTTCCGCTTGTTTCTATCTAATGCAAAGATCTTTTAATCCTTCACCTAGTGCGCTTTTAAAGCATTTTTTTCTCAGTCGGCCCCTGTATTAATTATTAATTAATCGTTTCCATTTAGTTAAATTATTCTAATTTATCTGTAGAAGACCATGTGACCAAACCAGTCCAGTCGGGAATTATCATGTCACAGATGGCATCATAACAATGTTGTTTTTATGCCAGGTTTTTCCATATGTTAATCCTGGCCTTTCTTCGGAATTCTGGGTCGAACTTTTATAGAATCAGATTCCTTAACAATCCACATTCTTACTGATAATTATTCTACAACTATAATCCAGACAAAAAAATAAAAAATAATTATTACCTCAGAATTTCGATAAGCCATTACGATCACTTTTGGGTTATTTTAGCTCATTCTATCGGTTTCATTCGGTCATAGCAAATTCTACGTATCCTATGGTTAAATCATCTCTAATTGATATCTAACTGCTGTAAAATTCAGCAATATTTTCAGGTTCGTAATGATTTTTAAGATTTTTTTACTATTTATCACCATCATAAACGTGCGATTAGATCTCTTTGATGGTGCTAATAACCGTACAGTAAACTTTTGAATACTTCTAACCATATATGTATAGATATTTTTACGTATGTACAATAGTACATACGTAAAAGGTAATCAAGAATCTTTATATGATAATGTATGACAGATACCATCAAGGAATTTGCAGTATGCAGTCAGGATGCGCATGCGCACCGGTAGTAATCACCCGTTTCCGCAACGACTATCACGTCCCAAGCGAAAGTAACCTTCCTCCAAGCTCTTATTTATCGGGTCGTGAGTAAACGATTATGGCGAAGTGGCCCACGATTATGTTATCCCACGAGCGCGATAAGGGCCCCAAATTACAGACAGGGCCGGACCTTTGCCCCGCCTCCCCCGTATGAGCCCCATCAAACACCCATATATTTATTTTACCCGAGCCGCATTTCGGGTGAAAGCAATGCGCACACGGTCGTAATGACCGATATTACCGGCCAAGGATAACACTGGAACTATTTATCTAAGTATTGATGAAAACATCTCTAAATCCTATCATACCTGACCCACATACGATGAATCAATACAATCTTCGTTATGGAAATATTTAAATAGGCCTATATCAATCTCGCGGAGGTCCGATGGGCCCGCGATATCAATCAGAGGTCAATTTGGATGGTTTACGATGTTGCATTTTGACAGCGTAATTGCATGAACGAATTCTTAAACGGCGTAGGGGTGGCGTCCATCAGAGTTTGATTTAGGACGTCGCGGCGAACGTTGGAGAAAGCCCTCAATTATCGTCGTCTGGTGTAGTAACTCATTTGGAGATTTCCGATTTCATGGAATTGAATTTTATCAACAGCATCCTCATACATCCACACTCTTGACATAGTCGATGGTTTTCAATTAGACATGCGTATAGATATATTCTTGGTCCAGACTCGATCCTCTCAAATCATCACTACTTTATCAAAGATTTACATTTGACGAAGTAGTGTAGACAGCAATATATTTATTGATCACAATATTTTTTTATAATGCTTAATCAAAGTGTCCCTTCAAAGTACAGTGAACCCTTCTATTACGCTCCCGGATATAGTGCGATTTATTATAGCAAATACGATAGTCCCTCCTATAGTGCTCCCTTTTAGAGCACTGTTTTCTGTTAAGCGCTAAATTTTCAAGACAAGTTTGAGAAATTGTGTCCCTTAATTTCTGTTGTGACTGAGAAAAAAGTCGACCTACAATTTTTTTGAATACACTTACAACATACTAAAAATAGAACAAGGTCATTTAAAACACGCGAATGGAAAAATGTTAAAAAAAATAAAATTGAAAAGCCCTAACCCCAAATTTTGTAGTTCTAGTTTAGACTTGAGTGTTGTCGCGTGTGGGTATCGGACGTGGTCGCGATCGCGGTTGGGGATAATCTTGATTCCTTAGATTCTACAGAACTATGATAAACCTAGGCCGCTATCAGTGCCGATTCGATGACGGATGTGCTCGTAGCATCTGATCAGACAGTAATATTAAATATCGGCCCTAACCACGTCCGATTATTATTATTACAATCCGCGCGTACAGATTGACAGCTCAGCTCCTGGGCGTATAGCTGACGACCTGGCTCATATTCGAAGAGCTGAATTAATCTGGAGGACGACCATCGCAAGGTTGAGACGGACGCGACTCTACTGATGCTTGGCAGGTGGGTAGAGGAAGCCCAGGATTTGGGTGAGTTGGGTTTCTATAACGGGTCCCAATCTCTGCGCTATAGAAGGGTTGATTGTAGTCATCATCAGGTACATCATACATGCACATTTTAGGTATGGCATTCGCCTTTTTTAGCGATCTTTTATAACAAATAGTCGTCCTAGGGTATTTTTATGTTTTAGTCAAGATTCAATTTATATTTGCCTATTTTTTCGATTTGTTTGTTTTTGGGTTATTCTGATTATCTAATGATTCCAACAGTCGCTATTGAATCATTGACTGTTTCAGATTCAATATCTCCATGTTTTGCTTCATCCTGCAAGCAACATTCTCTGAACCTGATTCCCATATACTCGTCACTTTTCCGGTATACATGCCCATACTAGCGGAATCTGCTCTCCCGGACCTTGTCTCAAATTAGAGCTATCCTCAATTTCTCTTGCATGTACTTGCCGTTTATCTTGTCCTTGAGAATAACATTTAAAAATAATTATATAGATAGTTTGGCGCGTTGGAATTAATTAATTTAATGCCATCTATTAAAACAAATAATATAAATAATCAATCCAACTGAAATAATATTAAAAATTACCCAGTGTCTTGGTTTGACACTGGGGATAATATTAGTGTTTCCATGCATCCATCGCAGTCAAATAAATAAATAACAGAGTATTCTTATTATCTCACCATCTAAGAAGCTTTTGCTCCTATGTCTCTATTCATCGGCATCCCAGACACTGCCACATATAGTAACACCGGATGAATGACTATCTTATTTATCTTGCCTTTCAATTTACACGGCATTATTCTGTCAGCAATCATGCTACTTATTTATTATATCAATATGTGGATTAGGCTATATAAGTTTTATTATGATTAGATAGATCACCGGTCGGGATATACTAAAATTGTGCATGTTTTTTAAAGCCGGTCCATTAATCATTATGTATGTAGGCGATTGTAATTAAAACTATAACATTTCGAGCCGTGATCTTTTCTTGGATCTATCAACCGTACACTACCATAATCGCAAATCTTCCACATGTATAAAATGCGACCGCAGCTTCTCGGCATCTTAGCTATACATGAAGCCGGTAGCCGGTCCCGATACAATGTCGGCCGCAGTGGACATATTCAAAATGTCAACGAGTGGCGGATTGATGATCCGGGCTGTCAGGTGGCCGTTAGCACAGGGCCGCACCAAGGGACCGTTGCTTCTGGGAAGATGACCGCGAAACGTCGACACAGAAACTTCGCGGACGCTGGCTGGCCCTGGCTGCAGCCGGATGCTGCGCTTAGATCGAGCTGGCTGATTGATCCGCGCCGGCCAGGTGGCGCACGCGCAGTCGCACCAGTGACATATCGGGCGCGTCGGAAACGAATTAGAAACCGCGGGTCGTGCCACCGGAACTTGCTCCATTGTCCGGACCCAGTATCGTATGGACAATACCGATATCACTGTCAGTGACAAGGATCTGGAGTGACGTCAAGCTTTCCGAAATCCGAAACACAGAAGTCTTCTAACCACACTTGATCCCACGATTCATTATATTCGATTCAGTGATACGAAGAACTAAAGTCTAAAGCAGCCATTACTAAAAGGTGGCCACTGGTGACCCAATTTACTCCAACCTTGAAACCCTATGCCCAAGTATTAAAGTATAACTTCATCGATACATCGTCAGCTTCAAGATTATCTTCACGAAAACCAATCAGAATACATGGATTTATTTATTATACCATAATAAGATATCTGAATCGTGGTAACTACTTTTTATGAATGAAAGCCAATACGTCTGATCCACGTAGTTGAAAAGGTTAACAGCTATAACAATGTAATTCATCATCATGATCATTTGCCAGCCACAAGACTCTCACTCGCTGAGGGCATGGGCTTTACCAAACCATCGAATGGCAGTCGTGGCCAAAGGAACCTGAGTCTCAAATATGACGTGAGGGCTCCCCTTTCGTTTCCATACCGCGGGGGAACCAAACCGTCTTGGTATGCGGTTTTTTGTAAAGAGTTTCCCTCTCTTGGCGATTGCTGGCATTAGACGTACATTTTCTACCCTTTGGTATAGAATTTTACCCTCTTGACTGTGTCCAGGCAAATAGGAGGGGGTTTGTCTCGGTATTCGATTAATCTCTTCTCTAAGGCGTTATCTGCTTATAACGAGTCATAAGTGACAAGTAGTGAGCGACCGCACACATACACATATATAAATATACATACACATACAAATGCACATCTGCCCAAAACGAGTATCAAGTCGCAAGTGATTATTAACCCTGTCGCACAATAGCAATCCTTTCATCAAGGAAAATACCTCCTCAGAGAGGGGTAGAAAGAAGGATGAGGAGCGAACATATCGAGACAAGACCAATTATTGGTTAGCAGATTAGGGTTTTCCTTCCCATTGTATACTGGCTCTGTGGTTTGAAATCCGTTAGAGACCAGATTTGTTTATGCACATAAGGATCCACGGAGTGGAAATGGCTAGCAGGTATAACAATGGACTTAAATGCATTTAATTAGAACCTACGAAGTGAAAATATAATTAATTAGAGAATGTTATCATAGTATATTTTTTTTTGTAACAAAACTTAAGCTTTATGATAAACAATTACTAGCAAAAAATGTCAAGGGTTGTAACTATAAAATGACTATAAAAAAATCACAATTTAATGTGTTGGTCGAATCTGCGTCTTTGACTTAAAAAAATGAATATATAGACGTGCAATTAAGCGTTGAGATGAAAAATCCATGTTCTAAAAAAATGAAATGGACGAATTTTATCAAGAATATATCTTTACAAAATTAAAGAAAATACCTAACTGTCTTTAAAAAGTTTGACTGATGAAATCGTTGATTGTTTGAAACACCAATCGAATGCAAAACATGATGTTCAAATTACAAGTCGATATTTAAAAAAATAATAAAAATAAATCCTTCACCACTTTTACAAAGTAGGCGGGTAGCAAAACCAACCCCTCAACCGGATTTAACAGTAAAGGAAGTGCTTTTGAGTGTATTCCAGAGACCTGGTGGTACTTTCAATCGAAAATCATTTTTATTGCAACACGACTACTCCCATCCCAATACATTGAAGATGACTGAAAATAAAATAAGGGAGCTTAGGTGGGATGCTATTCTTCAGCTGCCATATAACTCGATTTAGCTCCTTCAGATTATCATTTGTTTTGATCTATGCAACATTTGCAAAAAACAATCAAGGAAGTAGTGAAAAAAGGTATCGAAGAATATTTTGCTTCCAAACCGAATTTGTAGTTTTTCCGATGGGATAAAAAAATACTTAATAAATAGTTGGAAGAAGATTGTTTCTATCAACAGAGAATACATTTTTTTCGATTCAATTATTTTAATTAAAAATGCATCCTTTTTCGCCCAGACAACTTATTATATAAAAAAATGGCCGGGGGATCGTAAAGTTTAGTAATACAATATTTTGATTGTAAAATCGATAGATGGATGAATGCCATAACAAAAAGATTCCAAAGATGTAAGGGAAATGAGTCTCTCACACTAATAATCCCCCCAGTGTCAAACCATGGCACTGGTTAATTTTAATATTATTTCAGTTGGATTGAATTTATACTATTTGTTGATTGAAAATAATATGCATGTTACCTACAAGCTATAACACTGATTTTATTTTTTGTGTGGCCTATCAAAGACCTTTATTTGACCTACAAAATAACTACAATTGGACAGTCCTGATCTAAAGCTTATCTTTAATACAATTTGGTCACCATTAAACTCTCTTATTTGTTGTCCAAAAATGGCATTATTCAAAAGCATTTCTTTATTGATTGATAATTAGCTTCTTGAAAAATGTTTATAAGACTAATTATACAGCATGATATATTTCTTAGAATAAAAGTTATACGTTCTTACTCATTTTTTCTTGTCTTGATCAACCCTGAGCACAATATCTTTGTCTAGTATAGGTTATTTTTTCGTGCGACATCCAAAAACAAGCTATAGAGTCTTATTCGTCAATAATACGTATAAGTATCAATTTATTATCACTTTACAAAAGAAATGAGAATAAATAGCCTGAACAAAAATTCTACACGAGCTAAGCACGAGCCTAATTCACCAAGATAAACAAACAAACAATCTAACTTGAGTCAATCGATTTTTTCTACATAATGGTCGTTATTATATAGTACATCTACATAGTCATTATATTTAAAATTAATATATAGATCACAAGCGAGCTCTTCATCGTTGGTGGGCATGCTTAGAAGCATGCCATTAAATATTACCGAATTTTTTGCATTGCACCGGTTATTCGATTCAATGTGAGCCAACTAAAAAAAATATATACATGTTTGTATAAATACCACCGGTAATATAATACTTCATCATACAGCCATAAACCGATTGAATATCCATACAGTCTATTGGCTGTAAATTCACCGACGTTGACCATATCCCAGCCGTCCATTTTATTGTTTAACAGCATCCTCTACTCGTAAACACCCAATAATTTTTACTTTCTTCGTGTCGGCTCCTCTATTCACTTGTTGACCTACGATCGCGTTCTTTCGCTCCGTCCTCATCAATGGCGGTTGACTTTATCGGGTGCTTTAAAAGACGTCAGTATTAAAAAAAAAGTCGATCCACACATCCGACCAACATACTGACTGGCGGAGAATGCTCACATGGTCAGATTGGAGTTGGTTTTGTCCATAAGAAGTTCTACTTGTTTGAACCGTTTTTGACCTCATTATCGAGAGTGGAGTGTGTGGCACACCGTGTGTAAGAGTATAAAAATACACATAAACAATATATTGTTAATGTCAGTGGTTTGTACTGACGGATGCTTTCCAATTCACTCTAAATCAATCCAAATCCATATGTTGAGTATCGATCATTACCGAGTGATGTGTGGTCAATAGATAGTATCGATTGTTGGCAAAGAAAGAAGATGGCAGCCTACGGATTCCATGTCCGAACATGCCAATTTTGATGGATCACCTCAATATTGTACTATAATACACTCGACTCTTTTTATACACGGTTCATTAATAAGAACAAATACTATATTTTTACACGAATGATTTGTTCTAATCCTTTTTCAAATTTATTTTCAATTTCGCGTATTTTTACGTTCCCAATCTAAAACGAGCTTTAAAATTCAAACGGCATCTGCAACTTTATATGACTGAATATAAAGAAATAGGTGAACAACTCGTAAAACAAAAACATAGAATTCGTAAAAATAAAAAAATAAAATACAAAGGACAGTAATAATAACAAATAAAATGCTTTTTTAGATACATTAGACGTGTCATTTGTATTAGATTATTCTTAAATAAAATACATATATGTGTATACAATTTTATTCATACTTTTTTACACGATTTTCTATAGCACAATGTTGTTTTTTTATGTACAACACGGTCTTTTTAATATATCTTTTTATGAATTCTATTACTTTTTTACACGATTTTTGCTAGAACATATTTACCGTGTAAAAAATAAGCTTATTATAAATTGATACATTCAGCTGAATCAGGAGTGGTCAAATATTTTTTTTACTCATAGCCCACTTACGGCATTAAATTAAATTACCGTAAAAAAAACAGACGATTTTGGTTTTTAATATTATTCCATAAGAGTAAAGTTTACTTTGCACAAATATTACATTAAGAAAGAAAAAAATATATTTCTAAAGCTCTTTATAATATTTGTGTAATTCGCACTAATATAGAACAAAAATGATGTAATATCTGTTTTTTAATTATTTGATTACAATCATCTACAAGTAAATATTGAATTTTACTGTATTGTATCTGAATTCCTCATAAAAATTGTCATTTTGTCATATATATATGTAAAAGAAAATATTTTAGAAAATGTTCCTATAAGATTTTTATCAACTCTACTTAATTTTATCCTTATAATGATATTTTCTTTATTAATCCTTTTCTATTAGGAAACTTTTCTACCTAAATGTGATAGAATTTAATTCAGGGATGTAGAGTCGGGGTCATAATAGAGGAGTCGTAGTATTTTAAAGGAATCGCGGAGAAGACATGAGATATATTAAGTGGCGGCTCGTGGCTAAAATATTTAGGGGTGCTGCGGTAGATTAAATATTTTAAAAAGTGTCTTGATATGAACCGCCAGGGATTGCTCCGAGTCGCAGCGCAACACAGCGCTTAAAGACGAGACCCCCCCCCCCTCCCACATTTCTGCCGCCCCGCATCTATCCAATACACGATGCTGGTAGCGCTGACGAGCAAAAACAGGTGTAACACCATTAACATTGTATAAGGACGAGCCGCCCCTGGATATATATTTATCTCCCTTTTTAATTGCTTCAAAATATTTATTTTACGACCTCAAAAATGTTAATTCTGATCGAAAAGCTTCCAATGATATTTAATTAAATAAAAGTAATAATATTTTTATGATCAATCCCCAGTAATTAAAGTGCCTTTTTTTAAAATGATCTGTGTTATGTAGGACAACGTACTTGTTTTATTTTTATTTATGCGTCAATACAAACTAACCTAATTGCTAACAGTTGGGGTAAAGAGTTAATATTTTCGTCTCAACTGCAATTATTCAAATTTAAAAATATCTTTCATTCCATCGACGGAGTAAATTCGAGATATATTCCGAAGCGATCTTATCCGACCTCGGTTAACATCTGAGAATAGGTCATCGCTTTCTGATTCTAGAGATCAAACATGCCTGTTTGATCATTTCGTTACTGGCTGGCCCATTATCGTAAAGTGTTTTGGCCCTCGTTACTATTTACCTATTTACCACGATACCTGTTGCAGGTAACCGGACACTGGTAACACACATTCGTATTATGGCCATGACTGTCGTATCCGTTCCTTATCGCAACTATAAAATCCCCCTATGGTGTCGTCGTGAAGATACCATTTTTATTGTCGCCGTCGCTCATAGGACATTAAATTTTCAGCTGGCGCTAGCGCTGGCGGAGGACGTCGAAGTTGTCGAAGCAGTGCCGGGACAGGATGATCATCTGGATGAGAATCATCATGGCATCCAGGACAGGGAGGACAACGAGATACCCGACAACGATCAGATAGCATTGGAGACGGGAGAGCCTGACAATGGATCGCCACAGAACCATGCCTTCAGCGGACCTCCGATCCCTCATCCGAATCGAGTGCATCCATTAGGTAATTAATTATACAACATTTAAACTAATTTATTAGGATAAACAACATGAATAAATTGTATTGATTGATTTAGCACGTGTGCCGAATGGACATCATGTGGTACCACCTCCGCATCAGCTGCTGAAACAACACGGTCCAATCGGAAAGCCGCTGTTTGAGCACGGTTCGTATCATGGACCTCCGCCGCCTCCTCCTCCTCCTGCTAAAGTGCAGCAAGAAGCAATGGACAAGACGTACGTAGCGGGGAATGACATATGGCCAGCACCAGTGCCGGAGATGCCCAAAATCATATCGCTCGATGTTAAATGCGAAAAGAATTCAATGAAAGTCTTCTTGGGTTTCGATAAACCATTCTATGGTATCGTATTTTCTAAAGGACACTATTCAAATCTGAACTGCGTCCATTTACCAGCTGGATTAGGGAGGACGTCAGCTAATTTTGAGATCAGCATCCATGCTTGCGGAACTGCTGGCAATACAGAGAATGGATTGTACGGATACGGCGCAGATTCGGGATCTGGCACCTATTTTGAAAACATCATCGTTATCCAATACGATCCGCAAGTGCAGGAAGTATGGGATCAGGCTAGAAAACTGAGATGCACATGGCACGATCAGTATGAAAAGTCGGTGACGTTCAGGCCATTCCCTGTGGATATGCTGGACGTTGTAAGAGCTGATTTCGCTGGTGACAACGTGGGATGCTGGATGCAAATACAAGTAGGCAAGGGACCTTGGGCTTCTGAAGTATCCGGACTGGTTAAAATCGGACAGACGATGACTATGGTCTTGGCTATCAAAGATGATGATTCCAAGTTCGATATGTTAGTAAGAAATTGCATGGCACATGATGGAAAGAGGGCGCCAATACAACTCGTCGATCAGAAAGGATGCGTAACAAGACCGAAATTGATGTCGAGATTTACGAAGATAAAGAATTTCGGTGCTAGTGCTTCTGTGTTGTCTTACGCTCACTTCCAAGCGTTTAAATTCCCGGATTCCATGGAGGTCCACTTCCAATGCACGATACAAATCTGCAGATATCACTGCCCTGAACAATGCTCTGACGGAGGATTGATCGCCGGACCAGAGATTAGACGACCAGGACCCGAATATGGTCCCCCACCTCCTCCGCCGCTACCGTTGGAAGCATTTTTACACGGAGGCGGAGGACGTCCGAGAGACGAACGAAGAGTGAGACGCACTAGAGAAGTGAGTCCAGAAAAAGAAGTCGGATTGAACAGAGTAATTCGAGTGGTATCGACTGGAGACTTGACATTTGCCTTGGACGAAAACAATTCTACGTCAGCTGAGACCATGGTGTTCCCAGCTAAAGAAGAAATGCCACCAGGAGGAATGATTTGCATGACGACGCCGGGCTTTGCGGCAACCCTCATAGTCCTCTTAGCAATTTTAGTCGTATCTTGTCTTATGTCGGCGTTCCTCTGCATGCGATTAAGACCGTTCTCGAGTATACACGAAAAGAATATGACCGCAGCATTTAGCAATCCACAATCAAAGAAAAAGAGTTCAAAAAGTTGCTTCTATTCATAAAATCTAGTGATAACTAGAAATTTTACATTATAGAAAAATTAAATAACGAGTCAGAACCACCATTACGTCGTAGAATTATTTAAAAAAAAATGGCGTTGATATTATTACTCAAAAAATTAATACATGAGACGAATGAATGCTATGTTATGAACGGATTTATTATAAATATTTATTTTTTTGTATTTACTACGGGTTGGTGATGGAATTACAGTAAAAAAAAACAAGCAAACAGTAATAAAATATTCATACGAGATGCGGTATAGAATTTTAATTGATTTTATTGAAATTTAAGATCGCACCTTTCAATGTTTATATTAATTTTATCATCAATAGAGGCTTCTAGAAGATTAATATCAGCGTTGTATTTAACTTTTTTTTAAATGTATGCGTGTATATATGTATTGGTAATTCATATATAAGACAATATTGAGTATTGTTGTATAATTATTTGATAAGACTATATCATAGATAGATAGAGGGTTCTTAGGGGAAAGGCCGACGTGTAAAAGTGTCGTTACAATGTAACTCAATTTTGAGATTCTATTTATTTATTTATTTATTGTGTTTTATGATTGTGGACGTGTGCGCGGCTTTGTGTGATTGTGGATGTGAAACTTCCGTTGCCAGGGTAATTTATATTAGATTAAATTATTGATAATTAATTGAAGGGTTGTTTAGATACATTTCAATTTTCTCTGTGATTTTCAATAGAAGACGAAATTTTAAAGATATATATTTAGATATATTTTTTTAAATCAATATTAAATTAAACGCATTTTTTTCTTCCATGACTTTCCAAAGATTTATTTTAAATATAACATATTCTCTTAGCTGGGCCACATTTGAAAATGGCACGATTTTTACCAAATGTGGCCCAGCTAAGAGAATATGTTATATTTATAAGAATCTATTTCTAGTTCAAAGTAATTAAATGCAATAACTGATACCAATATATATTTTTTTTTTTATTAAAGTAGATATACCAAAAGCTTAAAATTTTCAGATTTTTTTTATACATGCAGTTATTGTAAAATAACGATTTTAACAGTGAAACCAGTCAAATAATTTTATATTTAATTATATCCAATGGCGATTGAGAGTCTTTAGTAAATAAGATATTAATGAGAGATTTAGAGATTTTAGATTAATTCGTAAGTCGATCATATAGCGTTGTTTTATTGGTCATGTTGATCTTGTATTTTCGTTATAACGCTTTTTGAATCGACATATCTTTATTTATTATTATTTTTCTGTTAGTTTTATATTATTTTTGTGTTATGTATTTATTTATTGAGCTCAAAAAATAAATCAAGGTACAATATTAATATTTTTTATTTATTTACCAATGTCATCTATTGATTATATTATATACTATTTTAAATAATCATTAGTTTTTAGATTTAGCATACAGATGTTGATTTACTATGATATATTGAATCTAATTCATATTTTATTTATATGCATTATCTTATTGACACACACCATAGAACCGGAAATTATATATCTAAGAGGAAATATCATATTGCCATGATATGGCGATACGCAATATCCTGTATACAAATTATTTTTAAAGCGTATGTATTTAAATCGCATTGATGACTTGATCAAGGACAATGAATCACATTAATAAAAATTCAAATCAGGATTACAATTGTTCACCACCACCCAGCATGTAGAGAAACTCGGATGATATCACTATTCATCGAATTTTGAAATCGATTGTATATACATGTAAATAAGTAGGCAAGTTTATATTAATGCTATCTGCAAATAGAACATTCCAGGGAATTCTGCTATCTCTCCTAAAATATTTGTGGTTGATATGGTCCGGTCATTTATTATCTCATACGGTTTCGCAGGAATGATGTGAACATAGGTCTACGCTGTATATAATCCATTTCATTAATAATTATTTTTTATTATGAATTAAAAAATCAAAAGAAAAAAATATGTCCTTATTTTTAAATATACTTAAAAATTCCCTTTGGCATATAAAATTAATTAAGAGCCACTAAAATGCCACAAATGTATAAATGATGATAGCAGATGGAGTATTATTAATAATAAGACCTTTCGGTAGACCTTTTAATATGCGGTCTACCGATATTTATTCATATAATAACAAATTAACAGGATAACCAATACAATTTTATTATTATTATTAATTATTACGATCCACACACCGCATGATTTTCAGGAATGCCAATAATAATTCATCTTCTTCGTTGTTTTCAACGTTTGAAACCAATTTCTGCAACTGTACACATGTTTTAGCTTACTATCCATAGAAGAACAACTACAAAACAAATTAATAAATACTGCTATTCAAAGATAGACCGCATACTCAGGTAGAAGCGCTACGGTATACCGCATACTAATGCAATATCCGTATTCGTTATACTAATAACAAGATTATTCCTTTACCTGAATCGTCACGGCAGCTCGAAACCAACAGCGTCGTCCGAGGTTGGTTTATTTATAATAAAAAAAGACCCCAAGCATTTCAATTCAAGATAATGATAAAATCTTTGTAACATTATTTTTAAAAATGGATTATTTTAAGAATAAAAATAGTTATTATGATATGCTTCATAGTTTGTTTGATATTTTGGATTTTTAAAAATCAATATGGCGCGTAAATGTGACGTACACTCGATAATGTCCCGTCGCAGACTAAGGACATGCCGCCAAATACCCCAATCCAAGTATTCACGCGGCACGTGTCAATCGCACGGCTTCATTCGCACTCGGTACATCGTACCGGATGCGAGCGAGAGAAACATCGCCCTCTTAGCTACAGAATGTTGTTGTTTTAAATTTTTTTTCACTATTGCGGACAATAAAGGGCAATGTTTATTTATAATATTTATTTTTTAGACTTTTTTATACAAATTCAAAAAGTTTGTGACAAGTAGGATTGATATTAAAAGAATTATTTGAGGACCTTAGGGCCCGAAATCGGCACGGCTAGATTAAAATGAGAGATTTTTTTTTTGTTTTCGGAAGCTTCTTTAATAACTAATGCCTTGGGGATTATTACAATCTGATTAGAATATTACAACAGATGTATATTATGCTTAAATTAGGTGCTATATTAAACCTGTGCAAATTTAAGCATTGAACTTATTATTATCAAATATTATAAAGAAACATCACTAATTTCTATAAAAAAAATGTAAACTTATCTTTTATGCCTATTTAACCGAGAAAGGATTTTTTAAACAGAATCCCTATTTTTCAGCAACTAATTTATAAAATATCATCAAAAATTTTAGAGGAGAATTTTTTTACAAATTAAAAAAATGCTATTCATTTTTGCTTTGCCTTATAATAAATAAAATAAACAATTATTTAAATTAATATTATTGTTTGCGTTTCGTACAGCGTAGACATGTTTCCATACACAATCCACAGTTGGCTATTGTTTCTTGAGCACAATTAACGCACACCATGCTTTTGTCCATCAACATCTGACCAATTCGTGTTTTTTTGCTGTTAATTTAGTCCCAGTGTAAAAATTGAGCAATTATACAGTGAATCGTGACGTAAAAATGAATAACAAACTGTGTATCGC
The DNA here is from genome assembly GCA_022495035.1 of Philopotamus ludificatus. Lineage (NCBI taxonomy): Eukaryota > Metazoa > Arthropoda > Insecta > Trichoptera > Philopotamidae > Philopotamus > Philopotamus ludificatus. The sequence goes on from JAGXCT010033948.1 coordinate 24,020, forward strand.
CTTGCTGTTGATTTCTATTGTGACCGTTTCGAATTGTTTTATGAGAAAATATCGTGAGGACAAAACAAAATGTCCATCGGTGAAAGCTATGAATAACTTCGACCCAAAAATGGTTAGTAAATTGACATAATAAAAATGATTCATAACTCCACAACCGATCTTAAGGTCAATTTCATTGATCTTGACTCGATGTTAATCCAACTCCAACCATTAGGGATCATAAAAAAAATTAATCTTGCACAACTGTAATGCATTGTTATAGCTATTGGGTCAATGGTTCGTTGTTCAATACTATGCGAGCTCCGAAGAAGATTTGGAATACAAATGCATGCGAACTGAATTTACTGAAGACGACAGAATGCAAACAGAAGGTATTGATTTAATATTTCAATTGTTGGAATATTGTTTTTAATACAATAATTTTAATCTGATAGATCATCAAGTCCGTATGACAATGAATTTTACATATATATTCGTAAATGATCCATTGAATGAAGTGCTTCTTGGTAATATTACATGGCAAGTTCCGGATTCACATACTCTAGCTCATTGGGTTCATGCTGAAGACACATGTATGTATAATATATTGATATTATTTATTTGATTAATAATGAGATTGATGATTAAAAATAATTATTTATTTTTTTATAGATGAAGGAATATATAATACGTATGTCTTGGATACAGATTATACATCTTGGACATTGTTAATGCACTGTGCTGAAAAAGAGAAGAGTCCTAGATACCTCTCAGCTTTCATATTGTCAAGAAATGTTACTATTGGAAACAATGTCGTATCGTATCTCAGAGAAAAATTACCTAAATACGACATAGATCTCAATTTCATGTTTGAAATGTCGCAAACCGAATGCGATATGAAGTTGGATAAAAATGTTCCTCCACTTGTAGGATTGGCGGAAGAATTGTACAACAAAAAGAAGACTCACAGCAGAAGGCGACATCCTCTGCGTCGAAATCATAAAAATAACAATAAAGAAAAACTATAGATTATATTTAATCTTTTACAATACTAGTCATTATTTTTATAATATGATAAATAAATATAAATATTAATTATTGTTCGGCGTATTACTCTGACTGACTTGCAATAATATGATAGTATATGTAGCCACGGCACTTATCAGCGAATAAATAAATGTAAAATCAAATGGGAAAAAATTGCAGGCATTTATAGTGAATTTTCGACATGCCAATAAATGTCCAAAACGCTCCAATAAATCTTCCTGATGTACATCTAATGAGAAAAGATTAGTCAATATTTAAATAAAAAAATATATGTCATTGATAACTGACCTAGATTCGATCTAATTGATAATTTGTTGATTATATCTGATGTGTTTTTGACTCTCGATTGGAGTCTTTCGCATATCATCGTTACAAAAATTATAAATAATAGATCACGCACTGCCCACAGGACAATATTACCAACGAAAAGATCACCCTAAAATTTAAAAGAATCAAAATTACTTCATAATTAATGATTTTATTTGATTCATATGCATACGTTAGTAGTTTTTTTAGAGTATGATGAATTTATCAACAGATCAACTGTGTATAAAATATTTATAAACACTGCAATAGCATCACAGAGTAGCTGGAAAAAAAACAATACATGGATATATTAAAATATACAATAATATTTCATTTACTTACAGGTATTCCATAGCATGAATTGAGAATATTCGCATTGTCAGCCAATCGATCGAAAATTCGCATCAATCTCATGATGTTATCTATATTTTCGTGTTGCTTCTTACCCCAATTTTTCTTAAAAAATGCGTCTGATTTTTTGATATTCACTTCGTCATAGAATAATTTAGAAATTTCCTTATCTTCATTTTCTAATTGTTCGTTGAGGACATCTAATCTTGCTGTGATTATATAAATGAACATGATCAACTCTAACATTGTCCATTCTTTGATACTATCCATGTATACCATTGCAGAAAATTGTTTATTGATCCAAATATAATAATCGTATATAATATGAATTGATGTCAATAATAAAAAAATAGTCATAGTAGATATGAATCTGTTCCTCAATCTCTTATATTCATCATTGCTCGTTATTGATAGTTGACTATCGACCAGATTGACATTATTAAGGAATCTCATGATCAGCTTATAATTACACGTCGGCGACATTATCAATATAAGTATCGTGGATGCTGTCATCGGTAATAAACCAAGTAAATCTGTAACTACTGTCGCTGGAGTATAATTATGATAAGTATAACGAAAACTTTCATATATAACATAACACTGAATGCAGAATACGAGCAACGCTAGTATAAATGAATATGATTTTATTATATATGAAGTTTCAATTTTTTGCAGACCGATTATTTGCACAAACATATAGAACGGTTTAACCGAATAAAATATGTCTCTTTGTTCTTTATTGATCTCATCGTCTGATAAATTATCAACAGATTCCACATATATCAATGACATTTGCTTTTTTTGTAAAACTGCATTTATTTCTTTCAATGGCATTTTTATATCAAATAAAATATTTAATATATAACAACGAACGTCTAGTCCATACCGAAATAATGATTATTATAATTTTCAATAAAAACAAATGTCATTTCTATGATGATTGATATGCTTTCACATTGATTGTTGTTTCAATGAAGCTAAATATTATAATATGCGTACTAATATAATGAAAATCGATCGTAATATTAAAATAATGAATTTTTTTAATATACTTTAGAATAATTACAATCATGTGGAATATAAATAATTAACACGTTTGGATATACAATATTCATTTTCATATTATAATTAATTTTTAATGCTTTATTTTATTTTATTTCACATTCTAATTATGTATTAGGAATGTGAAACAGAAATTGTGCCATTTTAATCGATGTTTGATTTCAATTTGTATCCAATGACTTAAAAAGAATCTCCATTATCCAATTTCAAAATAAGTTTAAAATGTCTAATCTAAAATCTGTAATGCCCTATTAATAATAAAAGAAAGCTACTGAAGCTTTATCAAAAATTAATCAATTTATAACGGGTTAAGTTTCAACGCATTTAAATATAATTATTAACATTTAAAACTCATAGGTTATAAAAACTAAATTACATAATGTAGGATAACAAATATGATTGTAGAATTTAAGAGTTACAATGAGAGATACTTAATTCTTATATGTCAATGCATCTATTTATATATCCACTTCCTACGATTTTTTTTCAAGAGGCAGCTAATGTTGTAACTATCTAAAAGCTGCAGGAGATTTTAACTCATTGTCTACGGGGGGACGTGGATTCCACGTCAAAAGCATTTTTGTGTATGTCCGGGGCGCGCAAAAACCACTAACTAGCCGACACTACGCGGTTGATCGGCTGTAACTTTTACAACGTTTTGTTTTCTCAAATATTTGTATTGCTTAGATACTTGATAGTTGTAGTAATACCAAAAAAGTATGTCAGACCTTGTGGAGAGTTAGGGGAAATGCGGCAAGTGCATAATAACAAAATTACAGATTTTATTTAAGAATTATTGGGGACAATATGTTTCAAATATATAATTAGTTTTAATTATAAGCATAAAATATACATCTAGTACATTTTTTTTTATTTAATATTGATATTATTTATTAGATTGATGATTAAATATATTTATTTATTTTTTTACAAATGAAGGATTATATAATACGTGTGTCTTAGATACAGATTATACATCTTGGACAATGTTAATGCACTGTGCTGAAAAAGAGAAGAGTCCTAGATATCTTTCAGCTTTCATATTGTCAAGAAATGTTACTATTGGAAACAATGTCGTATCGTATCTCAGAGAAAAATGACCTAAATACGACATAGATCTCAATTTCATGTTTGAAATGTCGCAAACCTAGTGCGATATGAAGTTGGATAAAAATGTTCCTTCACTTGTAGGATTGGTCGAAGAATCGTACAACAAAAAGAAGACTCATAGCAGAAGGCGACATCCTCTGCGTCGTAATCATAAAAATAACAATAAAGAAAAACTATAGATTATATTTAATCTTTTACAATACTAGTCATTATTTTTATAATATGATAAATAAATATAAATATTAATTATTGTTCGGCGTATTACTCTGACTGACTTGCAATAATATGATAGTATATGTAGCCACGGCACTTATCAGCGAATAAATAAATGTAAAATCAAATGGGAAAAAATTGCAGGCATTTATAGTGAATTTTCGACATGCCAATAAATGTCCAAAACGCTCTAATAAATCTTCCTGGTGAACATCTAATGAAAAATGATTAGTCAATATTTTAATAAAAGATATAAGTCATTTATAACTCACCTAGACTCGATCTTATTGATAATTTGTTGATTATATCTGATGTTTTTTTGACTTTCGATTGGAGTCTTTCGCATATCATTGTCACAAAAATTACAAAGAATAGATCACGCACTGCCCACAAGACTGTATTAGTAATGAATAGATCTGCCTAAAATTGATTTATAACAAAATTAATTTATAACTAATGATTTTATCAAATTTATATGCGTACGTTAGTAGTTTTTTTAGTATATGATGAATTTATTAACAGATCAACTGTGTATAAAATATTTATAAACACTGCAATAGCATCACAGAGTAGCTGGAAAAAAAACAATACATGGATATATTAAAATATACAATAATATTTCATTTACTTACAGGTATTCCATAGCATGAATTGAGAATATTCGCATTGTCAGCCAATCGATCGAAAATTCGCATCAATCTCATGATGTTATCTATATTTTCGTGTTGCTTCTTACAACAAATTTTCCTAAAAATTCCGTCTGTTTTTTTAATATTCACTTCGTCATAGAATATTTTAGAATTTTCCTTATCTTCATTTTCTAATTGTTCGTTGAGGACATCTAATCTTGCTGTGATTATATAAATGAACATGATCAACTCTAACATTGTCCATTCTTTGATACTATGCATATATACCGTTGCAGAAAATTGTTTATAGATCCATATATAATAATCATATACAACATGAATTGGTGTTATTAATAAAAAAATAGTAATAATCGATATGAATCTGTTCCTTAATCGCTTATATTCATCATTACTCTTTATTGATAGTTGACTATCGATCAGATTAACATTATTAAGAAAACTCATGATCATCTTATAATTACAAGTCGGTGACATTATCAATATAAGTATCGTGGAAGTTGTCATCGGAATTAAACCAAGTAAATCTGTGACTACCGCTGCTGGAGTATAATTATGATAAGTATAACGAAAATTTTGATGAATGACATAACACTGAATGCAGAATACGAACAACGCTAGTGTAAATGAATATAATTTTATTATGCGTGAAGTTTTAAGTTTTTGCAGACCGAGTATTTGCACAAATATATAGAACGGTTTAACAGAATAAAATATGTCTCTTTGTTCTTTATTAATCTCATCGTCTGATAAATTATCAACAGACTCCACATAAATCAATGACATTTGCTTTTTTTGCAAAACTGCATTTATTTCTTTTAATGGCATCTTTATATCAAATAAAATATTTGATATCTAACGACTAACGTCTAATCCATACCGAATAAATGATTATTATGATTTTCAATAATAAAAAATATCATTTCTATGATTATTAATATGCTTTCACATTGATTGTTGTTTCAATGAAGCTTAAATATTTGAATATCCGTACTAATCTAATGAAAATCGATCGTAATATTGAAACAATGAGCTTTTTTAAAACACTTTGAAATAATTACTATAATTAATATAAATAAATGACATGTTTAGATATACATTATTCATTTTCATATTATAATATAATTATTATAATACAGATTTTATATATGAATTATAGGTAACAATAAGATTTAAAATAAAAATAGCATAAAAAAAACATCTAGTACAAAACTTCAATAATATAAACTTGCGCCATTAAATTTTGCGAGTTTTCAACTATCGCATATTACTTGATAATTTCGTAAAAATCTTATAACCATCAACATACCTGAACTACACTATTTATCTAATCTTATCAGTGGAGGTTAGTGACTTTTTGGGGCCTGATGCTAAATATTTCTAATAGAATATAATTGAAAGGGGGTTGTCGGTTGTCTAAGGATGAGGACGAATTATAAGTAATATTCTTCTTATCTGATCTTAAACGTATTTAATGCTTTCTTAATCTATATTTGAAATTGTTAAACTTTTTGTCAACATACAGTAAAATGACAAATTTCAAAAAAAATCGTTGATTTTTCGTAAATCGTTGATTAGTCTCAACTGTGAGATATAGCAAAAAAGCCTTTCTATTCACAGAGAACAGGGCTAACATAACTTAATTATTGATATCAGGGATGGCTCATCTTTTGGGGCAACCGGGGCACTGCCCCACACACATTTCTCCTAATAAAAAAATAATAATTAGCTGAAATATGCGAACACAACCGTATTCGTATGTGTTTGGGCATTCTTATATCCGCCCAGATGCTCGCTAGCTTTGACGCAAACGAGTGTTGTTTGGCTAGGTAGTGGAGATAAAGAGAAAAGCTCTGTAATTCCATATATTGTTTGCTGTATAAATCTGTTTGGGGCAGGTTTCTGAATGCCCTCGACGCGTAATATTTAGCCTCAGTTTAACTATTGGTCCGGCGCGAGCGAGTGTCAGTCAATACTGATAAAGAGAAAAAATCCATATTATCGTATACAGAAGGTCGCTATTCGTTTGCTGAGTAAAGCTCTGCTTAGGGCAGACCTGTATATGCCCCGCAGATGTATATTTTCTACTCGATTCGAATAATTAACCACACCGTCAACGTTTTTCGACCATATTTTGCATTTCTGGTATTATAATATATTACATTGCAATTTGTGTATTGTGGTACTAAATGAGTCTAGACCAGTGTTGTCCAACAGAAATCGTTAGTGGGCCGCATAAAAAACAATTTTTAATTAATGTCGTATGTAATTCAACCCACCCTTTATGATTTTAAAATTTAGAGCTAAATGATATACAATTATTTTAAGTCATTATTTGTTTTCAAATTTATTATTTTGTGTTTCGTACCTATTTAAGCATTTCTTTATTCAGTTTTTTGCAAGTCTATTTCACCCTTTTGCAAATGAAATTCATCCTTTTGCAAATGAAATTGATCTTTTTGCAAATGAAATTAATCTTTTTGCAAATGAAATTAGTCTTTTTGAAAATGAAATTAATATTAGTAGAAGGCTGAAAACTCTAATAGGGCCGCAAACAAAACGAACTGGGTCGCATGCGGCCCGTGGGCCGCGTGTTGGACATCACTGGTCTAGACCTTAAGACAGGGACTCACAATTATTTTTTTCTAAATATTGTTCTAAGATGGATACCGTTGTATTTTTGTATTTGTAATTCCAAACAGGCTTGATGAGATTTATGTCTGGACTCTGGAAATGTATTTTATTTCGTTCAATTCATAACCAATCAATTAGTTTTATACTACATAAAAAAATATTAACATAAGCTCCATCAAATTAATATATTTCACGTTTATACATAAATAAATATTCATTTAAAATCACCAAAATAATCATTGATATGTGGTTTCATCTGTATCAAAATAATCATATAGGTAGATATAGTGCCAATAAATGCATATGCAAATTTGAAATCGATCAAAAAAATATTCAGAGCAGACAATTGCACGGGTCTATTCATTATGTAATTAATAAATGTATCAATAGTTCTACAATCTCTGCTATCTAGATCTAAAAAAAATCGAATAAATAATTTAATATTATTATAAGAAATAAATTGCAAATGAATACCTGTGTTATGATAAATCATAATTTTATTTAGAATTATTAATATTTTCTTCGGTTCTTCATTCAACACATCTGATATACCAACAAATACTGTGAAAGAGATCAAATGATGCAATATCCAATTTATTGAAATTAATAATGCATACATTGTCTGTAAAATAAATTATTAATTAATAAAAATTAATGAAAAATATTATTTAAACGAAACTTGAATACGTACATCATTTTGTGATAGAATTGGAGCTTGAATTATTGTATTGAAAGCGGTTAAAAATGAAACAAATCCATACGTACTCAATAATAATGCCTAAAAAATAAGAATACTAGCAATTCTTACATAAATGCATAATAACGTTTTACCATTACCGGAAATCCATATAAATAATTTAATATATCAACATTTTCAGCAAGTCGTTGATAAACATCCATCAATGTTAATATTTGATCCGATTTCGTTCTATCGCATTTTTTTAAGCACATATTGATTAATAATATTTTTCTTATGAACACATTTTCTGAGTCACTAATAATTTCTAATAAACAATTCCCATCAAACATATTAATCAGATATGCGCTTATCATTCTAATTCTATATAAAACTACTAAAACCTCAACTAAATATTGCATGATTATTACGTCCACAACTAATGTCAGGAAATATAACCAAAGTTTTAAGTTATTGCCATTACCATACCATGCTAAATAATCAGCAATATAAAATAAAATTGCATATATGCCCCAGAGCTTAATCATAAATACAAATATTTTATGAAAAAATTCATAATGGGTCTTAGAAATTTTTAGTTTCGAATCTACATTCTGAATATTCAGAATAAATTCTCGTTGTTTTTCTCTACCAATAATTGAAACACTCACAGCAGAAAATACGACTATAATACTACAAATATTTATTAAGTTATCTGTAAGCCTCATGGAATCTGATATGCCCGAAAAATACTCGAAAGACTTGGTATGTCCAAATATAAACAAAGCAAATATAGACACCATAAATAATAATGAATACAATGTCCAAAATTTATCGCGAGATTTAATTTCATTTACATTATGCAACCCAAAAATGGATGACAATGTGTATACAGGTTTTATAGCAAATTCTATATCCATGCTTATTCCAAGTAATCCAATATATGAATGAAAAAATATCGAATGCAATACAATGTAATTCTGAGATAACATCAATTTTACTAAATGAAAAAAAATACATTATTTCAAATAAATGATTACAAAAGTTATTCCATAAATGTTTTCGTTGGTTGAACTAGTAATACAATTAAATAAGTAAGATACTAATTTAATTCGCCAGTCTACATTGTAATTATATTTAAAACTCAATAACAAATTATTATTAGATAACCAAATGAACTAATCTCAAATAAGTTTAAGTATTACACTGGTGTTTTAATAAATTCTTATATTCGCCATACCTCGATGCAGCTTCTATAAATACATATCATGTGTAATGTGACTGAATACGTATAACTTCAAGTTTTCAACCCCCAGAGGGTAATTCCTTGAAATATGATTAAGGCGTGAGACATGGAGTGACATGAGTAAACGAAGTAAAGACGACTTTATTCATTCTTTCTCTTACCTAAACTAGCAGATGAGTACCATGACCGAGATTGCGCATTATTCTGGTATCTTTTCATCGTCTAGCAATGCACTAATTGTGGTGTATGCTGGCCCTCTTCTTCGACGAAACCTCTGATGGCGAAGATTCCGGGTCATCTTGTTAGGCTCTGTTCTTGAAGACCTTATATTTTCCTCTCCGCTTCGTTGTCTTGTGGCGTCGGTGAAAAAAAAATCTTAAATCTAGACAGAGAAGAATTGTTTTTATTTTTTATTTTTTTGAGATCTTTATAAAATCTTCTCGCAAGATTTTAAAAGTATTCTGAGAGCAACGGAGTTTTCGTATCTTCGTGAATGATATATTTTTTTACGAACCACGAACTATTAGTGGGACGTCGTAAGACTACATTTTGCGTCGTTTGTAGTTTACGAAGCGTTTTTTTATATACATGGAATGATTATCATCATAGGCACAACAACCCTAATGTAGAGCCCCCCAAATCCAACACCCTTCTCCATTTTATCTGGTCTGCCGCTACGTCGCTCCATCTTCCGTAATGTATCTTCCAATGATCCAGTGTCCCTCTGTACTCGAGACAAGAATGTTTGTTAACCATAAGACTTTTCGGCAACTGACTGTCCCGCATCCTTGACAGGTGACCAGTCCACCGGAGTCTGGCCACTCTAACGACAGCCTGTGACCGGTATATCCTTGTATAGTCGTTACAGCTCCTCGTTGCTTTGGATACGCCATTCCCTGTCGTCGAATACGGCTCCTAATATTCGTCTCAGAATTTTCCTCCCAAGATATCAAGAGTCGAGTGTTATCGCGGGCCGGTATCAGACGTGGCGATGATAGTGGTGGGCACAAGCATGGTTTCGTAGATTCTACGGAGCTATGAGGAGCCAGGCCGCTATCAAGGCCAATCCAGTGACGTATGTGCTACCGAAGGTGCCCGTAGCACCCGATCAGACCCTAAATTAATTACGAATTGGCCCCAACCTCGTCTGATTATTATTGTTACAATCCACACGTGACAGATCGGCTCTCGGGCTTATGGCTGGCGACCTGCCCCGTATTCGAAGAGCCAAGATAACCTGGAGAACGTCCGTCAGTCATGACATTATGGTTGAGACGGAGGTGTCCTCCAGGTGGCAAAGAATAATAATAAATAATAAATAATAATAAATAATAATAAACAATAATAATTAATCATAAATAATAATAAATAATAAGGATCGCCCATTTAAAAATGATCCGATTAAATGAAATATAAGCTGGTCAACCTTCATTTCCATAAGATTAGGCCGCGATGCCAAACTGAATCGAACTCTTTGGCAATGTCAAGAAAAATACCTACAGTAGACTGTCATTTCTAAGATAAATTTGACGAATCCGAGAAGAGTAAGATTTTTAATCGCTATACTTTAAACTTAATTATGCTTCAGGGGCTTTCTGGCCATTGTTTTATCTGATGGCTGAAACTATTTCAATTGGGTAGACAGGTTGGATGCCTGATTTGATTGGTAAATTGAGGAATTCGGCAACTCTTTCATGAATTTCGTCGACAAAAAAACAGATCAGTTCTAGTAAACTACTCCATGGTTTGACGAATGGATCCGAGGGATCTTCTTCTGTCGTTGGCCAACGGTTTTCAACATTTTCCACAGACTGTTATATATAGTTGATAACGATTGGATTTTGTCAGTCCATTTATCGTTACGCAATCCATATCCTATGATTTTTTTCATGTTGCGCTTATAGTTAAACCCATCCATTCCCTTTAAAAGCTACAAATTATTTGTAAGTTAATAAAAACTATTTTTGAAATTATATTTCATGTTATCTTTTAAAAATATAAAATAAATAATCGTTGAACGCTTATAAAATAAATCATTTGGTCTTTCAAAAAACATTGGTTATAATAACGAATGAATAAATAGTTTTGAGTAAGTTAAAAATGTTTTATTAATATAAACTAAATATTACTAAAAGTAAATTACATTTTTATTTAAAAAAATATTGATAAAAAAGTATCATAGTTTTGAGAGAAACATCGAAATAATCCCAATTCTGGCATATGGATCCTGTTCTCTGACAAAACAAGCCAAAAAACAAATGAATATTATAAAGAAGAGGATCCTGAAAAGGTTATGGAGCTGCACTAGATATTAGAGAATAGTTAACAAGTATTTGTGTCCCTGGAGAAAAGTAAGATCTAGGATAATATGTACAACAGGATGCTGCATTATTGGGTCTAACTTTTGAAGATGGAGTATCATTGCAACTATCCAAAAAAATAATAAACATAAATGGCTAAAAACTAAGTATCGCAAATATAAGCAAAATTTAATTGCGCCTAATATAATTATAATAAAAAAAATAGTTGCTTACATTTTTAGACATATTAATATAATTTAATTATACACGTATCTGAATTAATATAATATTTATTTAAAATCATAAGAAAATTCTTTGATTTGTGGTTTCATTTGTATTAAAATAATCATATAAGTAGATATAGTGCCAATAAATGCATATGCAAATTTAAAATCGATCAAAAATATATTCATAGCAGATAATTGTACAGGTCTATTCATTATATAATTAATAAATTTATCAATAGCTTGGGTATCCTTGTCATCTAAATCTAAAAAAAATAAACAAATAAATATGTTAATATATCGATAATAAAGTACAAATAAATACCTGTATAAATCATAATTTTATTTAGAGTTATTAATAATTTCTTCGGTTCTTCATTCAGCATATCTGATATACCAACAAATACTGTGAAAGAGATCAAATGATGCAGTATCCAATTTATTGAAATAAATAATGCATACTTTGTCTGTAAATTAAATTATTTATAGATATTAATATTATAAAAAATATTATTTAAACAAAACTTGAATCCGTACATCGTTTTGTAATAGAATCGGAGTTTGAATTATTGTATTGAATGCAGATAAAAATGAAATAAATCCATACGTACTCAAAAACAAAGCCTAAAAATTAAGATACTAATACTAGTAATATTTTTAATATTATTTATATATAGAAATACGTAATTATTTTTTTCCATTACCGGAAATCCATATAAATAATTTAATATATCAACATTTGCAGCAAGTTGTTGATAAACATCCATCAATGTGAATATTTGATCAAATGTCTTTCTATTGCATTTGTTGAGGCACATATTGATTGATAATATTTTCCTTATGAACACATTTTCTCGCTCACTAATATTTTCCGATACGCAATTCATATTATACATATTAATTAGATATGCGCTTATTACTCGAATTCTATATAAAACTACTAGAACCTCAACTGTATATTGCATGATTATTACATCCACAACGATTGTCATGAAATATATCCAAAGTTGTAAATTATTTCCGTTACCATACCATGCTAAATAATCAGCAATATAAAATAAAACTACATATATGACCCAGAATTTAATAATTACTACGAATAATTTATAAAAAAAACTATAGTGATTTTGAGCAATTTGTAATTTGGAATCTACATTTTCAATATTTAGAATAAATTCTTGTTGTCTAGCTTTACCAATATTTGAAATAATTACGGTAGAAAATACCACTGAAATACTAAAAATATTCAGAAGAAATTCGGTCAGCCTCATTGAATCTGATATACCAGAATAATACTCGAAAGACTTAGAATGTCCGAAGAAAAACAAAACAAAAATGAACAGCAAAATAAATAAAGAATACGAAGTGCAAAAGTTATCACGAGATTTAATATTATTTTTAAACTTATTCAATCCAAAAATCGATGACAATATGTATACAGGTTTTAAAGTAAATTCTATATCCATGTTTATTCCGAGTAATCCAATAATTGAATGAAAAAATATTGAATGCAACGCAATATGTTAATTTAAAAATGTAATTTTGAGATAAGATCATCATCTACAAAATGGAAACCAATAAATTATCACCAACAATTGATGATTAGAAAATTACACATAGAATACAAATAGAATTACTGTTTTTGTTTTTGGAAATAAAATAACTAGGATGTCAATTTAATTGACCATCAATGCAATTTCTTTAACACATTATTTTTGTGAAACGGGTTGTTCAAGACAAAGTCTAGATTCTTCGTAAAAATGTGTTCCTCCTCTTTAAAACAATCATGAATACTGAAAAAATATACCGATTTTGGGGAATCTTAGTAGAAATAATATTAACAATTAATCTATGTCGTTGTTCGACACTTTCTTCTGGGAATATTAGTATAAGAGACTCATTCCCGTTGCATTTTTATAGCCTTTAGAATGTTTATCAAATCTTTATATGGATAAATGGCGCCTTGGAATCTTTATCTCATTATGTTTGATTGATTGATTATATTGCGTCGAACATGGGGCGTAGGATATAAATCGCGATTGTTTGCCTATACAGTATACACTCCTATAACGTCCCCCCCATAACGTATGCGGCGGTTTTTTTCTATAACGTCGATCCCCCCTAACAAAGTGCGCTGCTAACTATCCGGGAAGGCTATCGCCTTCTTACATGATTGCCGTACCAAACTGAACTCTCAACTCTAGGGCATCTATATATAAACGGAGGGTCTCGTCGGGGGAAACACTTCGTCTCGACCCAGCCATGCTATTTAGGCTACTGCACCTGATAGATCCTAAACTATGGGGCCTGCCCCTGCTAAAGGAAGTAGTACCTAATTTTGCCGCGTAGTATAGCAAACACTTTGAGAGCTGGTGGATCCTTCTAGAACTATTCCGAGTTAGTCAGTTCGTATAAAACCAACAAGTCGACACCCGTGATCTCATCGCATTAGCTCACTGCCGAATAGCTCCACATATGTCATAGACCAAACAAACCGATTTTCCAGCTTTCCTCCGACGTTACAATTGATTTACTAATTTCCCTCAAATCCAAAAATAAATTGAAAAACCTTAACCCCCTATAACGTCGTACTTATCTTGACGTTAAATGGAGGTTAACTGTAATATATATTCTATGGGATTGTACGGCACGCAGCTGGCTGCTATTCGTTGTCATATTTTAGTAGAATCATTTTGTCAGTCCAGCACCTCTTTAATGTCACTCGCGCTAATCGCACATCGTATTACTGTTAAGGGGGCGCGACAGTAGTCCAAAAAGATATACCACCGCTGCCACCAATTATGTTAAGGCACCCGAGCTCGCGTATCAAAAAGGTACACGACTAAGCGGTTTTCAAAACACCTGACTGTCTGGTAAAGTTGATGACCGCCTTTAAGATCGGGAGAGATCATGGTCATCAGCCGGTTTTGATTGCGATAAGCCATTAAGAACTTGTAGCCGTCCAATAGGTGTGATGATAAGATCCCAGAGACGAATCTCCGGTATGAGTTGATGATTATAAGATCCCAGAGACGTATCTCTGGTGCGAGCGGAATCACGATGTGGATTGATATGACAGCGTGAGCGAATCAATCTCTATCAACGTCAGAAAAGACAGACTAAATCATATCAGCTTTCAAAACCGGCTTTGTAGCAGGTATGAAATATGAAAGACTTATTGTCTATGAAAGGGATGCGGACGCTCTGATTGGTCCGTCATCTCGGTAGAGGTCGCATTCTATATAGAGAAAGCATAAGAACACCAAATGTGACCATTGATTTTATAACATTACCATGAAATTCAGCTGAAAACAGTCAGTTATTTTTTCAATTTACCCACTCGAGGTCGAATCTTAAGCAAACATGAAGTCATGCGTCTGCGAATCGGCTCTTGATCAGTGGCGGTAGAAGTGAGATCTCTCCCCCGAAAATCGGACTACCTATCTCGTGATTTCTGATATTAGAGCCAAGCTAAGTCGTAGCTGTTCTGGTTCTGACTTTTCGGTCAATCAATTTCTGACTGGCCACGGTAATTTCAAGACTAAGCTTAAAGCATCTTCTCACTCTTTGTGTGGATTTGTCTGTCAGGATTACAGTCACGTTCTTTGGTCCTGTTCTTATCTGAACTTTGCGCGTCACGACCTACTTCATGGTGCTCTATGCGACATTTTCCCTACGGATCTCCAGAACTTACGGAGAGTTGTGCAAGGCTACTTTTCCTCTCCCTTCTTTTTTTCATAAGCAATTTTAGTTAAATATTTCAAATCACACATTCTATGAAAAAACTGCTTTTATTGCACTGATTGAACCGGCCTTAAGCTTCAAGGTCCGCGTGAACCTAGAGTTGTTGGACTGCCAACCAACCCTCTCTAAGGTGCTCTGAGACAGGCTGTCGCTCCCCACCATCATCAAAATGGGATGTACTCCTGTTTTCCACACGATTCGTTGAATCGGTATGCTAGGCTATCAACATCGTATTTCTACGTATCAGACACAGC
The DNA here is from genome assembly GCA_022495035.1 of Philopotamus ludificatus. Taxonomy (NCBI): domain Eukaryota; kingdom Metazoa; phylum Arthropoda; class Insecta; order Trichoptera; family Philopotamidae; genus Philopotamus; species Philopotamus ludificatus. The sequence goes on from JAGXCT010033948.1 coordinate 39,813, forward strand.
ACATTAAATCATTGAGATAGGCGTTCGACTGGAGTTACCTCTTAGTTTCCCGCGACAGTGGTTAATTATCCATAACACGGGCCGTGTTACTCTGAACGGTTTAGAGCAAGAGCGCAACCTACTCGTCAGTGCTGTCGGCGTCGTTTATTGGCCGCTAAGCGCCGTGTCGCGCTGCGACTCGGTGCAGTCATACCTACTGTCACTTATTTTATTATTGTTAATATTATTTAGTATTTTTTACTTCACCTTATTTTTTTATATATTTTAAATAAAATATGAGCGATATATACTTTTTAATTTTATATACTCCCAACATTTAAATTCACGATTTGCCACTTAATATAACTATTTATTTCTGCATACTGTAAAGGATGAAGTTCACTGGACCAGGATTGGGACGATCCTTTACTCTCGTCCAATTAAACGCTGAATCGTTTAGACACAATTTATTTATCGATAAGAAATTACGGAATTATTTCGAGAGCTCGTCGGAGAGCGTTTCACCGTTAGTTAATAATTCCAAGGACGCACTACCGTCACGGGACAGCGGGAGCTCTATATCCCTGCATTTGCATGCACATCTCCTGCTGTCGCAACGCACCGTGCAAATAATCAAATGATGCAATCACTAACGTTACATTACGGCCCTGGACTGCAACAATACATAAAATTAATACATCAATTTAAATATACAATTATAATATTAAACATATTATACTAAAAACTATGATAACCACCACAGAGATCCCCCCCAGTGTTGGCGAACATTCTGATCGGGCGACACGATAATAGTGTATGGTTATCCATGTTGGGTTTATTGACGTTGTTATTAATAATAAATTTCTTCTATCAGTTTGGCCGGAAATCTAACGCGTCTTCCGGATCGCGTAGTTACCGGCAATGGCTCTTGTTGTTGCACCTGCGAGGCCGGCGCGGCTGCTTTGCGTGCAGCTGCAGGTTTGGCTGTGTCATCGGGCAGATATGCTGGTTTCAGACGATCTATTGATAGTATTTTCTCTCGACCTCTCACCCGTATTTTAAAACATTTTTTACCCCGTTCTATGACCTCGAACGGGCCCTCGTATGGCGCTTGTAGTGGCGTGCGGACGGCGTCTACGCGAATGAACACGTGTGTGCATGCTTGCAGGTCTCGGTGGACGAACGTTCGCCTGGATCCATGATGTTTAGTGCTCGTGGGCCGTAAATCCTGACAGGCCTGTTGAAGTTTTTTGGCGAACGTTTCGGGTTCTGCTGGAGGCGTATTTGTGAAAAAATCCCCCGGCAAACGCAGCGACGTACCGTACGTTAGCTGAGCGGGCGAATGCTTGACGTCCTCTCGGAGTGCATTACGCAATCCCAGGAGGGTCATAGGCAGCTTCTCGGTCCATTTTTGATTTCCATGCGCCTTTAATGCAGACTTGAGGGTGCGGTGCCATCTTTCAATCAGACCGTTCGACTGCGGGTGATAAGGTGAAGTCCTTTTATGCTCGATCCCGAGTAAACGTGTCATTTCTTTAAACAGATGGGACTCGAATTGGCGTCCTTGGTCCGTTATGATGGATTTGGGGACACCAAATCTTGATACCCAATGCGTGATCAGGGCGTTTGCTACATTTTCGGCGGTAATATTTGATATCGGAATCGCTTCGGGCCACCGAGTGAACCGGAAAAACAAAACGGCAGATCGTCCAACACTAGATGCATGAATCTTTGGAATGTTTGCGCCGCGTTGCACAACCCAAATTGCCGAATCGGGCATCGGCAGCGCCTCTATCGGGCTGATTGTGTGCTTCGTTATTTTTGTTTTTTGGCACGCAATGCACGTTTTAACAATATTTGTTATGTCCGTTTTCATGCGAGGCCAAACGTAGCGCGATTTGATCGTCTTCTCCGTCGCTTTTATTCCAGGATGACATATGTTGTGATATGACCGGATAAGATCCTTTCGCATAGTTTTCGGGACGAACGGTCTCATCTCGCCCGTCGAAATGTCGCACCATAACCGCATACTAGAGTTGGGAATGGCTACTTCCCTGAATATGAGGGCCGTGTTGCCATTTTTCAGGGCTTCTAACTCGGGATCGGCCTCTTGACGTCGGGCCATATTTTCAAAATCGCCACCCGGGGGTACATAAATCGCTTCGATCCTCGATAGTGTATCCGCTACGACGTTATCCTCGCCTCGAAGATATCGGACGTCCGTGGTGAACTGTCCGATATATTCTAGTTGTCGCTCTTGGCGCGGCGATGAGCAGATTTTCCGGTCCTTGAAGGCGGAGACGAGCGGCTTGTGGTCGGTCAGGATGTGGAACGGCCTTCCTTCGACAAGTCGCCGAAAGTGCTTGATCGATTCGTAGACTGCGGCTAGTTCTCGGTCATAGGTGCTGTATTTCCGCTGAGCATCTTTAAATTTCTTCGAAAAGAAGGCCAGCGGTTCCCAATCTTCCTTGTTACGCTGTTGAAGGACAGCACCGATAGCACTGGCGGAGGCGTCGACCATTATCGAAATCTCCGCCTCTGGGTCGGCATGCACGAGAAGCGTCGCGTTAGCAAGATCCGCTTTCGACCGGTGAAAAGCTCGCGTCATTTCATCCGTCCACGCGGGCTCTTGTCGCCTTTCTTAATTGTTGCTACAGATCGTATAAAACTTGTTGATTTTCTATCGCTCGCGGGACGAACTTTCTATAGTAATTTAACATTCCCAAAAAACGGCGTAGGTCCTTTGCCGAATGCGGTCGACTGTAATCGACGATTGCTCGAACTTTTTCTTCGGAGGGGCGAATTCCGTCTTTGCTCACGGTGTGGCCTAAAAATTTTACATTTTCCGCTCCGATTATGCACTTATCCGGGTTGATAACTAATCCGTATTCGGATAATCGCGAAAATGGGGCGGACAAAGTGTTCTCTATGAGTCTTCGCGTCTTCGGAAGTACTAAAATGTCGTCGATGTACACAAACAAAACGGCAGATCGTCAACACTAGATGCCATGAATCTTTGGAATGTTGCGCCGCGTTGCACAGCCGTGCATGGCGGTGAATTCAAATAATCCGAACGGCGTGATGATAGCCGTTTTCTTAACGTCGTCGTCTTCGATGGGGTTGATGGTGAAACGGCTCAAGTCCACGGTGCTGAAGACGGTGCAATTTCGCAATTTGTGAGAAAAATCGTGCACGTTCGGGACCGGGTATCGGTCGGGAATCGTCTGGGCGTTGAGGGCGCGATAGTCGCCGCAAGGTCGCCAACCTCCGTTCGGTTTGCGGACCATGTGCAGCGGGCTCGACCAGCTGCTCTTCGGCAACCGACAGACGCCTTGCGCGGTCATCCGTCGAAATTCTTCTTTAGCGGCTTCAATTGCTCGGGCGGGAAGGCGGCCGACTTTCAGTGTTGGGTCGTCGGTCGTCTCAATTGTGTTTGATCGAGTGTCGAATCGTCCCGTCGTTAGGCGCGACGAGGGTGGGGAACGTTTGTAGCAGCTTTCGGTAATCTTCGGTCGTCCGTTTGTCGATCGTCGACAAACCTTCGGTCGGTTGCGAGGTTCGCTCGCCGACGATCGCGAGGCCCGTGGTTCCGTCGAGGAGACGTCGTCGCTTGAGGTCGACTAGTAAATTATGATGCCGTAAAAAGTCTGCGCCGATGATGGGCTGGGTAACGTCGGCGACGATGAACGTCCACGAATATAATCGGCGTAAGCCAACGTCTACCTGAGTGGTGTACGTGCCGTACGTTTTTATCCGCGTTCCGTTCGCCGCGTAAAGTTCCGCTGGCGATGCATACTCATTTTTTTTCAGCAGTTTTCGGTCAGCCGGGATGGCCGACACGTCCGATCCGGTGTCGATCAGATATTTGCGTGCCGTGCGACGATCCCAGATGTTGAGGCGGCAGTTTTTGGGTCCGAGCGCCTCACAATCCGCTACTGTGGGGCGCTGTTGTCGTTTCCCGTAGCCTTGTAACTGCACGGCGGGATGCATCCAAGAGCCCTTGCGCCGTATCTCCTGTGCGGAAAACACAATGTAGGTTGACGATCCTTGCTTCGGCTCTGGCTGCGTCCGCGCTGGCTCGCATCGTATCCATCCATTCGCCGCGTAAGCGTTCGCAAAGATTGCTGGATCTCCGCGAACATGGCGACGACTTCGGGGCTGGCAGGGGTTGCGGGCGGGGGTGCGGGGCGGGGCGATGGGGATCTGGGCGGACGATGCGATGTCGCCGCGATGCCCAAACTGTCCGGTGCGTTATTGCAAACTTCCACGATGCGATCAGCTGTTGCGGCGCATTCCGCAATCGTATGATTCGGGACTGCAGAGAGAACGATCTGCACCGATTGCGGCATTCTTTGTAGCCACAATCTCTTCAAGATGGCGCTGTCGGCCGAGTCGACGCCCGCCAAGTGTCGCATCTTCTGAAGCAAGAGCGAGGGCTTTGCGTCCCCCAAATGTACTTCAGTCAGGAGTCTCGAGAGTCGTGATTCTTCCGATTCTTGGAACGCATTTAACAGCGCGGCTTTCAACGCGTCGTACCGACCGGTCGCGGGCGGATTTCGGACGACGTCGGCGGCTGCCACGAGCGCCTCGTTATCGAGGCTCACCAGCAGCTTAGTGAATTTCGAGGCGTC